>PVLA01003380.1:0-216137 GCA_004027455.1 Hydrochoerus hydrochaeris
TGTTTAGGATTGTCCCTGCCTGGCCCTAAGCCTGGGGCGCTTCCTGCTTGGGGCTGGGGGTTGCTGCCAAAGGTTAGCAAATATATACTCCAGCTTCTAAAAAATAAAAGGGGATTCAGATTCACTCACAGACTGGTGTGCAGTGTCTTCTGTCTCTCACTCGCCGACTCCCTGTCCACCTTTGGGAACCCTCTGCCCTGCCGCAGCTGGACTCTGGCATATAGATATAGATATAGATACTGGGAATTGAACTCATGACCTTGCACTTGCTAGGCAAGTGCTTATGCCATTAAGCTATATCTCTGGCCCTTGTTTTTTAATATTAAGTCACATAAAAAGGTCTCAAATAAAGAAATAAATCAAAAGCTCTGAAGTCTAGACTGTGACCATGATTAAGAAAATACAGAAAAGGCACAGGTAGATTTTTAAAAACTATTTTAATACAAGATTAATAGCAATTTTCTATCCAAATCAGAAATGAAAAATCTTAACCCAAATAATAGTCGTTTGACAGTCACATAAAATTTTAGGTTTGATTGGTGCACACATTTATCCTGCACACATGTATATGCACACAGAGACCTCGCTACGATGCCATCTTCAGGTTTCTCTCATGGAAGTGCCTCATTACAAGGCCAAGCCAGCGATTCCAGTAACCACTCAACTTTGAATGAAGTTCCAAATGTTCCCATGCTAAGCTGAGGCTGCTGCAGCAAACCGTGAGAGAGTGTCTCCAGAATGCATACAATTCAATATTCTGCTTGTGTAAGTTGGCCTCAAACTAAACACTGGCTAATGTCACCCCCAAGGAGGAACACATTGCAAATATGCAAGTTATGGTCTCCTTTACTTTTCTGCCGGCAAAGCTTCTGCTTTCGTTTCTTTAATTAAATTCAGATCTATTAGCAATTGTAGCAATGAGGAGGATCTGATTTTCAGCAAGTTTAGGGTAAGTCCAAACTTGCATTTGCTAACATTTGACCTTTGATCAAACCACCTGCTCGTGAGCCTTGCAAAGAGAAATCATAAAAGAATCACAACTCAGGAATTTGCTAAGTTTCATTCCTCCTTGGGGACGTTAGTTGATGTTCAGTCTGCAGCCAAAATGTGTATGTAATGGCAAAGGAATTAAAGTAGGCTTATGTCTGCAGCAGGGAATATAAATTATCAGAGTTCTGCATCCAATAATATTTTCAATGCGTTTAATTTAAAGAGTATTACTTTTTAAACTATTATGCTTGTCTGTGAATGATAGTGTTTTTCAGTGTAGTAAAAACAGTATTTTCAATCCCTTACATTGGAAGCCAGTGATACTACTTAATTATCCTGTCTGGATCAGTCACTGTAAGGGAGCCAGATTTTTGGTGCTTACATTTCGTAATGGGTGTAATCAACGAGCCAACATCACCTTCGTTACAATGACAGAAGGTGGTCAAGCTGCCCTTCAGTACAGAACCAGAGTGATTTGTAAATTTGCAATTCATCCTTCTCTGCTGAAGACTTTAGCCTCTGTTTGTCTTTTGTTGTAACATATACAAAGTATAATATACATCAACCACGGACTTGTATTTCTGTTAGAAAAATACATATTGTAACTAAAGAACATGTAAATAGAGGCACTTCAATAAGCTAAGTGTTTGCAGTTATGAGCATCCACCCACCAATTTCTGGTGTCCAATTTCAGTGAGCCCATTCCTCTCTACACATAACAGAAGTTATGGTGTGGTTACAGGATTTAGGGGAGTTCAGAACCGATGAGAGCCGGTCCTGACAGATAATGGAGCATCATTGTATTCCCTATCCCTATGCTGAAATGAGAAAAATTAATCTGGGAGAGGGATTCCAAAACACTTACTGAAAAGGGCTAACTAGATGAAACTAAATCCTTTAAGGGCAGAAAAAAAAATTCTATGTTAAATTGGTCCAAGAATCATATGTCCTTATTAGGATGATGATAAAAACCAGGAAGTGCGATTGAGCAATATTTTGACCACATCCATGCAGGGTGATTAACATTGTGGCATCATTAACCAATAGTCATTCAGCTCTCTGCCAGCTCATATGCATTATTATATCTCATCAATGGGAATATTACTGATAGTGAAGGTGTGGAAACGAATGAAGCAGGCGTTTATATATTATCTGCATGTTTAGTGTGTACGGAACATGGGTTCACATTCATTAATATAATGTGTTTTCATACACATGCACGAAACCATCTCGGGGTGACAGCACAGGAAAAACAAGACATCCTGATCTATTTCATTGAAGATAGTACAGAAATATTTTAAAAAGAAAGACTTGGAATTTAAAGCCATATAGACAAGATATTCTGGAAAATCAAGGTGGATTTAATTTGTATTGCACCTTAATGATTGGAGAAAAACAATACTGATTTTTGAACGTATGGTGAAATGAGCAACATAAATGGCCGGTCCTTCACAGAGATGTGTTATATATAACTGGCACCAGGAAGCCAAAGGTTGGCATGGGATGGATTTGGCTGAAGTATTAATTTCACAAAGATTTAAATGAAAGATGCCACAAAATCTCTCAGAATCCTACACTTTATATTTCCTTGGGCATAAAGTGGCAACAGATGCTTGTAAATACTTTCTGTTTTGCAAAAGTGCTCAAATATACTTAATACTATTGTGCCGCGTGTGTTCTACTTAAATGTGGTGACTAAATCAATAACTAATTTTAATTTTGATGAGAACAGAGATCAAAAAATACCATTTATGTGTCAATACTGTCAATGAGTTAGTTACAATGTGACTGGCATACTATGGTGTCTGGACACATTACTTTCCCCTACTCTGGATGCATAATAAAAAAGCAAGGAACACATGGGTAGCCAACTGTATTCAGAAAGCCCTGGTTTGGTTTATTTTGCTTCTCTCTGCCGGGGGAGCATTGGTCTGGCTTTGGCATACTTGGTGAATATGTTAGGCTGTGGCTGTAAATTGGCCTCTTGAGTTGAGTTCATGTATCCAAGTGCCAAACAGAAATCCTAGGCCAGAGGTGTTGTACATAAAAGCAATGGTGTTTCGTGAATAACATTCTTTACACAACACAGTTTCCATCACCAGTAAAATCCAGCACACCCATGGCTGGTCCCATGAGCTCAGCTCAGGTAGAGCACCAGGGACAAAGCATGCTCATGCGAAAAGGGTGTGCCCTTGAAGACTTTTAATAGATGGACAGTTAGATACGTAAAAAGTTCTTTCTTGATTCTTGGTGCTCACAGGTCATTGAGGAATCTCTTCTCTGAGCAGCACAAAACAAGAAGAGCTGGTTGACAAAACATTTTTGTTACAAAGGTGTGTCAACCCTGAGCTTGGAATTAAGAAGTTAAAATCTGTGATTTATATATATAGATATAAAAATAGATGATCATACTAAGACTAAAAAAGTGAAAGAAATCTCTATGTCCGTATTATATATAGTTTTTTTTTGTCTTGACTTTCTCTGTTGTGGTGAGTTATTTTGTAAGAGAATGCCCTTGTGATGGAGAAACCAATTGACACAAAGCAAATAGATAAAAATGAAAGCTCAACTCTGGATCTCATTGTTTAACAATTCAGCAAAAAGAACTCTTATTTGGGGGAAGGTAATGAACACAGGGGCAGAATCATCGAATTCATGTCGAACCTGTGGCAAAAGGAGAGACTGTATCATTGAAGATAATTTTCCAGATCTGGGAGGAGGATGAATTAAGGGGCATCCATTAGGAACTGAAGAAGGAGGAAGAAAATCTGTGCCAATTGGCTACAATGGACAGACATTAGGGGGATTAAAAAAATGGTGCCATTACTGAAGTTGAAACTGGGCAGGGTGACAGAGAGGTGCTGAGTTACAGTTAGTTTTGCTTTCATATTCAGGATGGAATTCTAAATTTAGGATCAGTACCTCCAAATCAATTTGATATTATGTGGCTAGAGTGCAAGACGATACCTCCAAGACAACAGTGTATTTTCACTACATTTTTAAAAATTTTAAGCTTTCTCCCCAGAAGCAGTTTTATAACCTGATTTGTAACCGAAAAGCTTGTCCTGGGAGTTGGTTGTCAGTGTAGAACCTATAGCATCAAAGTTCTTTTATTTTTCTCTCATTGCTTCTTTGCTGAAAATGTGGTTGTCTTGGGGTTTGGCCTGATTTTAAAAGGAAAATTATTTTCTTCCTAACTTGTTTTTTAGGGGAAAGAAAAAACTCACAACGTGAGATTCTTTTACTTCTGCAGCATAAAAGCAAATGAAGGTAAGAAAATCTCCTGGTATGAAAGATTTGAGTAAGAATTCTCTCTGGAATAAACAAGGTCCCCACAGATAGCTGAAGGAAAGAGGAAGCAGTTCATCTGGCACCCGGTACTCTTTGGGAAAACAAAAAGGGAGGCAGATCGCAGGACTGCTCTCTTCTCATAGAAAACCGTAAGTTTCTGTGGCATGGTCCATTGTCCGAGAGTGTAAGAAAAGAAGGGAGTTGGCCGCTCAAACAGCTAAAATGCAGTTTCATCGGACCAAAGCCTAGGATTATCTGCACAGTCTCTGCAGTGCCAGGACCACACAGACCAGAGACCAGGAGAGCAGGGAGTAGCCGAGCCGGGCTGCAGAAGAGTCCTCTTCTCTCCTGTCAGGATCAGCTGCAGGGGCCTCTGTGGTGACAAACTCGAACTCTGTGGGACACACATCATCCATGCATCCGCTGCCACTTCCTGAGCCGCTAGATTCATCACCTGGTGTGGAAAGAATAAAGAAGAATTAAACCACATACCAGGAGAAATCAGAGGCCAAGGGCATGATGGGGCTGAGTGCCTGGGTGGAGGGCCTCTCCCGTCTCTGGGTTCCCTAACAAGTCCCAGTGAATTTGCACCCCAAAAGTGGATTTGTGACCAGAAGGTGGACTGAAAGTAGGTGACTGAAACCCAGTATTAATGGAGATCCAGAGTCATTGCCTACCATGATGGCATTAGGAAGATATTTTTCTCCTAGCAAATATTTAAATTGCATTAATAAATCCCATTCCTTTCTCTTTCTGTACCTCAGAGTTTTTGTTCTTAGCAGATAGCTTGTTTTTGAAAGGATTTTTAAAGGATACTTTAAAGGAAAACATAGACTAGAGAAATGAGCACTGCAGGTAGGAAACTCGAGAAAAAATAGCAAAGCAATATGGCAGGTAGAGATTATTACTACTATACTATATGACTGTATCCTACGTTCCTATCACTTTTGATATTTTCCTACCACTATTTCCCTCCTAAGAGTAAAGATGGACTCAGGCAACCCACGTCTCCCTCTAAACCAGGGATTGACAAGCTACAGCCTGGTGCTTAGTTTGATACAACCCATACCCTAAGATCAATCTTTATATTTTAAGCCTTTGAAAGGAAAGCCAGTGAAGAACACTATTTTGTGACACGTAAGAAGTGACTATATGAAATTCAAGTTTCTGTGTCTATTTATAAAATCTGGCCAGAACACAGCCGCACCTGTTCACATTCCCTTATTGCTAGCCACACTCGTGTTGCAAAAGCAGAGTGACAGGGATCCTGCAACCCTCAGCATCTGACCTGCCTAATATCTGGCCCTTTCAAGAGAAGTTGTCCTTTCCTTGGTGGACACAAATGCCCAGGTGCCCACCCAGTGTGCTGTCTCAGGGTGGTGACTTTCTTTTCTCCCATACATGTGCCTCGGTCCACTCTTGTCTCATACTTCTCTTCTTGGTGGCTTCTTATCTAACAAACTGTCTCTCAGACCTGGCCCCAGATCCACCTTCATCAACTGCAGTCAGCACTTTGTCTCTGAGAGCTTTGTCTCTGTGTCTTTAATCAAGTACTGTGTAGTTACACAATCCTGCCTCTGTATTGAACAAGTACAGACATCTTTTCTTATTATCCATCATTCCCTAAACAATACAGGGTAACAGCTATTTACATAGCACTCACACTTCACTATGTGTTATAAGAAATCTAGAGATGATTTAAAGTATATGGGAGGATGTGCATAAGTCATATCAAATACTAAGTCATTTTACATAATTAATTAGAGCATTGTAGACTGTGGTATCTGTTGAGGGGTCCTGGTACCAATCCTCCCACTATATGAAAGCATTTCTCACCACCTGAGATTGTGTTATCTGTTACTATTTACTGTCTGTCTCTTCCAGGAGAATGCAAATATATGGAAGGAGGAAATTTTGTATAAATGTTTACTATTTCTGGATTTCTGTGATTTACTTTCTGGATTTCATGATCCCTGGCATACAGCGTTGCTCAGTAAATACTCATTAAATAGATGAATGTGCCTTAAGTGATTGACTCAGTTTTTGCTTTCTTGTCTAAACCAACACGGGTCAGAATATTCGTTTTGGAAAGTGTGCATGGAGACAACTTGATAAAACACCCAAAGGCATCAACTTCACTGCTGTCCCTCATGTCTGGTGGAAAAAATATGGCACCAACAGCAAAAGGATCTAAAATTCAAGTGGCCACAATTAATTAAAATGCACTAGAATAGACAAGTTATCTTCACTGTGGCTCCGTTCCCTCACTTATACGAATAAAATTAATCATAACACTTACTTCGCAGGATTGTTATGGGCAGTAACCGAGAAAATGCCTCTGGAAGAACTCAGGAAACTGTATACTTTGCAGTAACATTTGCTTTTTTCCCCATTTACTCCATGATTCCAGTCAATATCCTTAAACTCCTCCTGCTATGTCATAGGCTGAGGCACCCCAACTGCGCAAAGAGATGGGCACCATCTTGGCTACTGAGGCCATTTTTGTAAAGCCACAGTCGGGTGGGGACTCTTCTAACATCTCCCTGAAGGATGAAGATACAACTTACTAGTATTTTTTTTCAGCTGGCATATCTAAATACCAGCCATGATCATTTGAATATGCTCTACTAGATTCTTAACATTTTCTCTGCTTTATCTTTAGTGGCCTTTACAAGGGAGAGAAATGCCCAGTAATTAAATTCAGAGACAGCAAAATTGCTAAGGGAATTGTTCTCCATGCAAGTATCACGAAGAAGAAGTAATATAACCTTTACAAAGATATTATTAAAGTGACTTAGAATATTAAAAAATGTGGGAAGCAAATAATGACAGCAGCTTCTGACTAGGAAAAATAATGGTCCCAATTCTTTATGAAAAGGAATCACAAATGCAGGTATTAGGGGATAGTATAGGTACTAAAAAAAAATGTCACAAGCAGGAAGGATAAAGATGGCTCTGAGACATGATGATGGTTTATATGACAGGTATTAACCTAAAATAGAGGGCCAAATGTACTCTTAACTATCTTTGATTTTCCCTTTCCTTTTAGGGGAAACAGAGCAAGGTCTCTACTTCCCAGACATTCCTAGGGATTTGCAGATTAATACACATAAGACCTGGTTAGATCAGAGAGGAGGAAGAAACAATAAGGACAGCACCAACTAATTCTTCTTATATTAATTTATTTATTCCAATATTTACTCCCCAGGTAAGAAAACATTTTGTTATATGCAGAAGACAGAATGGGTAAACTGAACACAGTGGGGCTAAGTAATGGTAATCTATAAGCTCTACAGTATCAGCTTGATTGACTTGGAAACAGCTCAGGGGACTGACTGGTCAAGCATATGTCCGGGTGTGTCTGAAAGGGACATGGAGGTGTAACCTTGGGTCCTATGTCTGGACCCCGGCCCCTTTGTCTCTGACATCATTTTGGTCTCCTTCACAGCTACCATGAACTGAGCAGGTTGGGTCCACCACACCCTTTTGCACTGATGTTTCTGACTTGGAGCCAGTTGACCATGAACTGAATCCCCTTAGCATGTGAGCCAAATTAAAGTTCTCCTCCTTTAAATTGTAGGTGTTGGGAAATTGTGTCCAGTAATGGGAAAGCTGGCTAATCCAAAGATGGGAACAAGGAAGACTAAAATCTGCTGTAACATTCTCTAGTTGGGAAAAAATGAGAGGTTAACTAAGAGGAAGAGATAACAAATGGCTCTCAGAAAATTTAAAGGCATTGTCTGGAAATTGACAGACGGGCATCACAGAGGAGAAACAGTTCATGCAAAGCAAGGCAGGCAGAAGGCAGCCGCAGTAGCAAAATTTTGTTCCTTATACCTTAGCCAGATTACCTACCCTTAGGGCAGGTAGCACTCACAGCCAATGATCCTGTATTTAGAAAATTAATCTTTGAGTTCTTCAATATAGAGTAGAACATTAACAATTTTCTTTGGGGGACAATTAAGTAAAGACTAAGATGACTTAATGTCTTCCATCTGTAAGTTGTTGCTTTCTGTCTCATTAATTTAGGCACATAGGTATCATCTTTTGCTTCAGTGATCAAATTACAGAATTACTGGCAACTTCATATCATATGCTCAAGAATTCTTTTCCAAGGAATTCTCCTCATAAAGGTGCACAGTTAAGACCAACACACACACACACACACACACACACACGTGAGTGTACACACACACACACACACACACACACACACACAAACGCAAAGATAGAAAAGAAAAATCACTTAGACAAAACCCAAATAGGATTTCTGAGACTTAAGCAGTATGGATATGCCTCAACTTATTATGAAGTCCCATCTTTTTTTTTTTAAATTTTTTTTATCAGTACCGGAGTCAAACTCACTACCGCATGCTTGCAAGGCAGACGCTTATGCCGCTGAGCTAAATCCCCAGCCCCTGATGTCACATCTTGATAAACTCACTGTAATATGAAAATATCTTAAGTTGATAATGCATTGAATATATCTAACCTACCCATTATCTCAGTTTAGCAACAGTCGTTGTTATTTTTCTTGTTGCTAAGACAAAATACCCAACACCTAAAATTAAAGGAAGAAAGACTTATTTCAGATTATAATTTGTAGAGGTTTCAGTTCATAGTTGGCTGACTTCAAGGAAAGGTGGCCTGACAGAGGGGCACTGCAGAGGAGAAACAGTTCCTGGCAAAGCAGGGAAGGCAGAAGGCAGCCACAGTGGCAAAATTTTGTTCCTTATACCTTAGCAGATGACCTACCCTTAGGGCGGGTAGCACTCACAACCAAGATGGGGCAGCCTGAACCCCAGCATAGCAGCATGAATCAATCCCAGCATTACATCCTTGATCCCAGCAGCATACACCCTAGATCCATCCATCTCCAAAAACCCCACCCACGACAGTAGGAAGCTTTGGGAAGACATCTAGCCACAAACCATCACAACAGTACAGGGCACCAATGAGTGTCAGCTGACTTCCCTCATAATCTGGCTGGCTGGAGGCTGCACCCTGTGCCTCCACATAGTCGATGAGAGAACACTGGACTGTATATTGCTATTTCATGAAAAACTCCAAATGCAAAATGTGAATGGATGCTACTGAACGTGTATGGCTTTGGTGCCATGGTAGAATCAAAGAATTTTAAGTAGAGCCGTCAAATGCTGAGGGTCATCTGTAATTTGTTCAAGATGTCAGCTTACAAGAATAAGATTGGGATACGAGTTCAGCTTGTCTAAGCAATCTGCAGACAATTCTTTGGCAATTGCATCATTCAGTATTTTTATCACTGTGACTAAATACCTGAGAGAAACAAAAGAGGAAAGGTATATTTCTTCAGTCCATGATCAGCTGTCACCAAGATAGAAACATCATGGCACAAGGGCATGGTGGAGGAAGGCTGTTCTTCCTGTAGCCACCAAGAAGCCAATGGAAGAGAGGAGGAGGACAGAGACAAGGCATGGCTCTCAAGGTCACCCCTCTGTATCCCTCTCCCTTTATTATTTATTTACTTTGGCACTGGGAATCGAACTCAGGACCTCGCCCTTGCCGAGCAGAGTGCTGTGTCACTGAGCTATATCCCTGGCCCTCCCACTCCCTTTAAATAGGCTTTGCTCCCTCAGTTCCATCTGGTAATACCATCATCTTATGATCCCATCAATGAATTAATCCACTAATAAATCTGGAGTCCTTGGGAGCCAATTACCTTCTGAGAGCCCCACCTCTGCCACCGGAGACACTGAGGGGACATTTTAGAAACATACAGTGGTGTTGGGGGGAAGGGAAGAGAAGTTTGTGATAGACATAAAAACACTGATGTAGAAAGGAGGAAGTGAAAGAAAACACAGGCCATTGAAACCATGAAGACTGGCTGGGATTTATATAATGTAAGTTTTACGCATTAGACTATAAAATTAGAGAAGAACAAAACATATTTAGAAACACACCTTGCTCTTGTAGACAAATAATAGTATAATCAGCCACAAGCACTTTCCATTCAGGAAGTTACTGGGAAAGGTTTCCTTACTTGTGTCCTGGAAGTTGACATCATTGCCGTTGTACGCATTCTTCAATTTGTTGGTCATCACGCGGAGAGCCATGATCTGCTGTCGGATGAAAGTGTCGGGCCGGGTGATGTCCACGTCCACCTCGGGGTTGTTGATCTGGTTGGTCAGCCCGTCATTCATGATCTCAGGCAAGTACCTGCAGGGAGGAGGGAAGAAATGACAGGTCAAGGTGACGCAGCAGGTTCCTCTGAGCCTGCCTTGGCAGGCCTCCACAGGGGCCAAACCACGGGGACCGAACTGGATCTGATTCCTGCAAAAAACACCAAGGAGTAGATAGCACTTCCTCAGAGGGAGATGCAACTACAACAGCTGCAGGCTGGGTTTTTCAACGGCAGTGAGTTACTAGACAGCCTTCCTGAAAGTGCTACACTGAGGACTTAGAGTTTCTTCACTACATCAGCTCCTTAAAACACTCTTCCTCTCTCCATCCAAAACGTCACACAGCTCCTGTCAAGGACCACCCGGTTTCCTCAGTTCTCCTCTTCATTTTGGTGAGGAGAACAGCGAGCTAGAAATGATGCAGTGTCTTAGCTGGAGAGAGTTCTCTTGTAGAAGGGGACTCTTCCAATGGAGGGCACCTTACCTCAGATTTTAACTCAAGGAAATTTCTGGATCTCTTTACTCATCTACATATTTGTCTATATACTTATGTATCATATGTGAATACAGTATCTATCCATCTATTACCAATTATCTATCCATCTACCTATCTATAGTCATTGTCTATCATCTATATCTTCTATCTTTGGGACATTTTAGCAGTAGCCAGTAATTGCTGGCATGTTTGAAGTGTCTATTACTGTTTTTATTTTGTAACAGAATCTCAGGTCTAACTTGGTAGACTCACCAATATCTGATAAAATAGAAGGGTAACATCTAATGGTCCTGAGCCTACTATTTCTACAGCTTGTGCCAAAATGTCAAAGTTGTCAGCCCTCCAACATCGACTGCCTAAAGCCGTCTAGTGTCTCCATGCCAGTGCAGCCAGAGCCCTTGGAAACTTGGTCAGAGCCCTGGCTGTCTCTCTTGCACACCCATGTTTTCTGGTTTACTGACTCTGTGTGTCAGGGATCTTCACACGCCTGCCTCTTCTTCCCATTTCCCGAGTCCTTGCCTGGAGTGTGGCTGGCTCCGGTGGCCTTGATTTGACTTCTTTGCACTTTCTCCCCTTCCCTGCATGGCCTGCCCATGCATTCTGATTAATCTGCCACTCTGTCCTGTCACTCTTCTGTTCAAAGACACTTGAGATAGTAGCTGGTGTCCACTAGGCTCTCAGTGAGGTCTTTGCTGAACATGTCACATGTATTTTGAATTCTGTCTGTCAGCCCATCTAGGAGATAGGTATGAGTTTATTGCCTTTTTATGAAATAGAAAACTGAGACCTTGTGAAGATAAGCAAACGTGCAGTCTAACAGATGGCAATGCCAGGATCTAATCGAAATCTGGCTCCAAAGCCCCTGTGCCCCAACGCCACCTGCTATTGCTGGGTGGATCAACTACAATTCACACATCACAGCTCAGGCTTCGGAGTGCATCTGTCCCCTGCTCCACTTTCTTGTGCTGCAATACTCACTCTGAAGGAGCCTCTTTGTCTTACAGGGTCTGCTCCACTGTGCTGGCCAGTCTGGCCATACTGTGAAGTCCACATTGATCCTCATCCCTTCTACACCTTTCCCAAGAAAGGCAGTAGAAACTAGAAATTCTCTTCTTCGAGGCAGTTGTAGAAACTCTAATCTTCCCTTGCACTTTTCTCTAGGATATAAGGAAAGTTTCTAATCCCCTTGGTCCTATACTGGGCCATGGCCCCTCTGCATTCTGTAGAGGTCCCGCCCTGTACTCTGGAGGGAGGCTGAAGGAGACAGCCCTTGCTGGGTTCCCCACTCAGTCTATTAGTAATCATGGGCTGTGCGACAAAGCCCCCTTAAAACACCCAAAGGACAGAGTTCAGGATCTTCTGGATTGAGGGAAAACTGGCATTTCCCATAGCTGATGCCCAGAGAGGGCAGGCAGCTCTGAACTCTTTCCCTCCATGCCAGCCTATGCCTTCCTTCATCTGTATCCTTTGTGATGTATTTTACAGTAAACCCACAAAAGTGCTCCTGAGTTCTGTGAGTCACTCAAGCAAATCCATGCAGCCCAAGGAGGGCTCATGGGACCTCTGATTTGTAGCCAGTCAATCAGAGCACAGGGAAACAGCTCGGGGGCCCAGGACTGGCAGTTCACATTAGGGGACAGTTACAGGACTAAGCCTTCAACCTGTGGGATGTGACACTGTCTCCTGGCAGATAGTGTCACAACTGCATAGATCAGAGACTCCCCCACCCCCAGGTCTGCCAGCTTGCTGATGCAGAGAAATCCCCACATCTGGCAGAAGTGGGTGAAGATGGTGGAGGCCGTTTTTAATCAACACACTGTCCCACGGGGTTTTGTTTTGTCTTGTCTGTGATACACTTTCCCATTTAATGCCCAGAGAATCATAAAGACCCAGCATCATTCTCATTTTTTCCTAAGCTAATTTTATTTTTAATAAAAAAATTTTTAGTACATGTTTGCAGCACACCATGATTTCAGCTCTCAGGGACTGGCCCACCCTTTTGGAACACTGCCAGGTTCAGCTGGGCGTTCCGTGCACTGCACAAAGTACCTCTCCGAGCTGAGGGAATGAATCGGTGCTGATATCCAGACTCAGTTCTGTGGTCACCCAGCCTTGCCATGCGGGGCCTTCCTCATCACCCTTTTCTCTTTGGTAATCTTTTTATTTTAGAAATTCCAATATATCCAAAAGAAGATACAATAATATAATCTACCCCAGGAGGCGCTGCCCATCCATTTCTAAGAGCTCCACAGAAAAGCTTTGATACTTAAGCCATTCTTCAAGGTGTCAGATCATATGCAAAATGTATTTGTGTGTGAATTGGTTTATCTGTTTTAGATTAGAGGCCCTCAGAATAAACCCTGTTTTCATCCATATCTTGGACAAAATTGACTTCACAATGTTCACTAAATCATGAATAATAAAACACATGGAGTGCATTGCCAATTCTTTTCCATGAAAGCTTCAAATATTACTGTCCCCTCAAAATGTCCAAATAGAAATTTTAAAAAGCTGTGGACCCACAGCTCTTTATTTTTGCAGTAAAGCATAACTTATGCCTTTGACTAGATCTGGTTTATAAATAAATTCTTGCTGGTTCCTGAGACCGTCTTGTTGATATAGCATCTAATCTATGACATTGGATTGACCCTTATTGATGTGAAATTATATGTGCTGGACTCCCAGAGCTCTGCCTATCTATGATGCCCATTGGAATAACTGGCAAATGCAGGCCATCTGCAGCTGACACCAGCTCAGTGGACTGCATGGGCAAGGCCATTGCTCTGTTGCTCCTCCTCATTCTGGACCGAGTCTGATTGAACCTGGACTGCTTCTCTCTTTATCCTGTGCATCCTGCTCCGCTCACTGAGCCTCACTCATCAGCACCTCGCTGTAATTGCTGGTGTGGGATCTGAGCATCTAGGAACTGTGAGAGGCTGCCGAGCTGACCCAGCTCTCACAGCACCCACCGATGCTTCATCTTTTACCATCAAAGGAAGCATAGCATGTCTCCCCGTGTCCAGAACCTTTTTTCCTTTCCCTGTGTTTAAAGGATTGTTTTAGAGACAATGTGGAAATTTAAACCTGAAATAGTTGAAAAAGAAAACGGTCATTTTTGCCATCCTGAGGTAACTCCAGAGGCTGAACTCATGGATGAGTCACTAGCAGCTGGGAAGGTGACAGAAGCTGAGCTCTGCACCATGAGTCCATTCATTTGTTGCTTTTTAGAAATCCCATACCCTGCAAGATTCTGGCTGTTAAAAATCCTGCCACTCTCAGTGGAAGTGTACATTGCTGAGTCCAGGAGGCTTCTCCTGGTATTAGCTCTTGAATGTGACAGCACAGTGTTTTTGCACTGTATCTCTGGGAGATGTAGCAGGAGAAACCTGGCACAGGGAGCCCAGGTCCCAAGATTGGGTGTATGTGAACTTGGAACAGAGGGAACCCAGAAGCAAGGACAACCAAGAGTGTCATTGTCTGACAGTGCTTCATGATATGATGTGGCAAGCAGGTGGCAATGAGCACAGCCAAGCAGAGCCTCCTCATTTTGGCAGGCTTCTGTTTGTAGGGCATGACAGAAACTCAACCTGTGACAGTTTTGCAGAATTATTTGTCTTCACGTTTCATTTCATAATGTCAATGTATGCTCCTTGATTTTTCTGAACGTAATAGCCAATTGGGGTGGAAGAGTCCCAGGAGAATGTGGCAGGGGAAATGACAACCTTGTGAGTGGCTGCAGTGGACTCTCACTGGTGAGGTGACAGCTCTATCACCCCAGAGACAGTAAATGCACTTCCACCTGCAAATTTCCCACAGGCTGACCACTGCAGCAGCCACGCTCACCCTGGAATCACTCCTTATGGTTCTGCTGGGGAGTCCAGAAGTCCACTGATACCTGAATTGCTTGTTGGGAGGAAAGGCTCAATAACTTAGCATTCAGTGTTTCTCATCTGCACCTTCAGGCTGGTAGTTCTTTTGGTATAAGAAGTCATGTATGAGGAAAGGGACATGCACCCTCAAGACTGGGAATTGAAAGATAATATAACAGTGTCTGATAAGGGAGGAAGGAGCATAGAGGAGTGGGTTAGAGCTGCCCAGTAGGTTCAGCCTGAGAGGAGCTGAGGCCGGGAGGAGGAACTGGGTATCCAGCTGCTGGCCTGAGCTCATTTTCAGGTGCCTGGACTTTGATGTCTCCTCAAAGTGCAATTAGAAGAATGTGGAGAAAGCAGTCCATGAGTGAGCTCCATTTATCACCTGACTCCCAGCAATGTCTAGCTCAAAGCTGTGCATTCATCTTTCTTCATAGTTTAAAGAGTCTTCCTAACCTAAGAAACTATATGGCTAATGTAGGTCCAGAATTCCTCGTGCACAATTCTAAAATTTGAGAATCTGTGCAGTCGTTCCTGCAATATATTGTTAGGAAAACTTCATCAGATTTGAAATGAAGCCAAAGATAGTTTTTATATATCCCACTTTTGGGATACTAATGTAGTTTCTGCAGAAATATCAGTGTATTTGGTTCTGGGTGATACATCCAGACCCTACTAGGAATATTGCACAGTACAGAGTGCATTCACAGTGGGAAGTCTCTAACATCTAAAAGATTCTGAATTCCAAAAACACATATGGTCTCAAGGGTCTCATACAAGGAAAGGCAGACCGATGGTATCAGTGACCTCTCTTACAAGCTGACTCGGGACTTGAGGTTTAAACATGGCACGCCGTAGGGTGGCTACTACTGACATCCACAAGGTACCAAGTGTTGGCAGAGAGACTGGGCGCTGTGGGCGCAGGTGGGAATGTAGAACTGTGCAGCTTCTGGAGCAGAGTGTATGGCATTTTCTCAAAACTGAACTAGCATACAATTTCCAGCAATTCTACTGAGTGTTTCCCCAAAAGAATTTAAAGCAGGACTGGAGCAGATATTTTGTTCAGAAAAGCATTATTTTTAACAGCCAGGAGGTCAAAACAACCCAAGTATTCATTGATGGATGAAAGGATATGATAGAAATGTGGTTATTTATACAATAGAGATATTATTCAATACTAAAAAGGAGGGAAATTCTGACATACGGCTTAACCTAGAAGGCTACGGAGGATATTAGGCTAATAAGGAAGTCAGCCAAACATGAAAGGACAATACTGTAGCATTCTGCTATGTGAGGTGCCTACAGTAGTCGAATTCGTACAGATGGAAAGTAGAATGGTGAGAGTCACGGCCTGGAGAAGGCGACGCGGGGAATTATTAGTTAATACAGGTACAGAGGCTCAGTCTGGGAAGATGAGAATTTCTGTGCATGGATGTTGTGATGGAGACTCTACGGGACCGTACTTAATTTACTGGCACTGGCACCATGACATGATGAAAATGTTATAATTTACCACAATTTTGACAAACCAAGTTTTAAGTTTACATTTTAAAGTTTTTGATGTAGTCTAGTTTTCTTCACTTTGCATTTACCCTAGTATTCCTCAAAGCGTACTGTTTGAAGCACATTTGTACTTTCTTGAAAACTATGCAGCCAGAGGTGTCTGTGGCATGAGACTGCACGTGATGTCATACTGAGAAATGGTCAAAGGTGCCAGCTGCAATGGGGACACCTGAGATCTCTCTAGGACCTGGCAGGGTGACCACTGGCAATTCACTTAGCTAATTTATTTCCTTATCCACTACCCAAGTCCAATGCATTCTTACACAGATTGAGTGCCAAACTTGGGGCTGAGAGCAGCAGAATCTGGAGCTTGAGAGACTGGATTCCTGTACAGAAGAGAGATGGGTGATGGCTCTCCTCCAGCTGGCACTCGGGAGGCAGGAAATGGCTTGGGAACTCTTGGAGAACACACAGCTCATTAGTTGGTGCAGTCAGCAGAAGCTACACTCCCCAACTTGGCTGCTTAACTCACTGGAAGCAGCACCCCAAACCCACCCTTTCATGGCAGGACTGGAATCAGCAAACTACAGAGCAGACAGCAAAGACCTGTGAGCCAGTTTTCAGGGCTGCCGAGCTGTGGACCAGCAGTGTGTTCCCTTTCTCCTGCTGGGAGCTGGCTCTGCTCAGCATCTTTCCCCACTGATAAGATGCACCCAGCTTCCTCTCACGCGGGATGGCCAGGAAGATCACGTGGATTCGTCCCTTGCCCAAATACTCCAGAGGAAAGAAGGCAAGCATTTGAAAATGCCAGGTTTGATAGCTGCCAGTTCTTTTCTTAGACAGGATTCCTACCTTCTAACATGTTTGCCTGGCTGGGTCTGCATAGAGTAATTTACAGTTCTTTACAATAGAGTCAGAGTTCTTTGGAACAGATTCTGCCATCAAACTAAAACAATACTGTCCTGATGGAGCTGCCGAGTCCCTGACTTGACGGATCTCTCATCACCATGCATCATTCTGCCTTCCCTCCATCTGCTCAGACTCATCCGGTCATAACTTGCTATTCCGCTTGGCTAGTCAATCCACACAGTGGCTGGTGAGAGTGACTGATGTATTTCCTAGATTCTTGTACTTTTCCTGCTTCCTACAATTTACTGTGCTTACCTCCTGGCCTCGGGAAAGGGTTTCCTCAGGGACTCGATTTCTGTGAGGATCAGGTGCCTTGAAATATAGCAGAGACTCCTTGCAAAAGCCTCATCTCTAAAGGGTCCAATTTATCCTGGTCGCTGAGCCGGCTCTTTGATCATCTCCTCTCAAAGGCATTTTAAGGAAAGGACACATTGATGGTTGAATGCTGGCTTACAAGGAGCAAAATCAGAGAGCTGTTTTGCCAGTTTTACAGGGGAGAGGCAGATGTCTGAAAATGACTGACTTCGACTGCAAAGACCCTCAAATAATTTACATCCAGTCAGACAAGCTTCGTGGGGTGGGACCTGCCTCTCGGTGGTGGCGGCCTCTGTTTACATTCTTCCTGCCTATTTTATCATCTCCTGTGCTCTTCTTTCCTTTTTAAATTATATCATCTGAGTTTAGGGGAAAAGTCCTGATGAGGAGAACACGATCCAAAAGGAAGTTAGAGATGATGTAGCTGCTACTGGCTGTGTCATTAAAAAGCAAGAATCTGAACAAAAAAAAAGGGGCCTGGGTGAACTCCCCAGGGGCCTCCGTCTTCCCTGCGTCTGTCACCTGAAGGAGCTCTAACCTGTGTATGTAACTGCGTGGAAGTTTTATTTCCTTCCGAGCCTCTGCCTTCCTGCCTCCCTCTCATCATTCTTCTCTAGTTCCTGTGCAGACAGCTCATTCTGGCCAGCTGCCCACAGAGCCCTTCTCAGCCTGACTGATGGCTGTGAATGTCCTCTTAGGGTCTCGAGGTTCACACCAGGAACTTTAGGAGACCTACATTTGTAACCTGAACTACAAATCTTTAATCCCTCCCTTGGCCTTCTAGATTATTATTGACTTTCCTTTGGAACTTACTAGCTTCTCCTCAGTTCCGATTTGTCTGTGTCAAGTGAACAGCATTTCTGTGCCTTCTCCCACTTCCCCTCAAGAGGCTGCTGAGGTCAGTGAAAAGTGGGAGGAGTTCTCCCTGCAAGCTCACTTTCCTACAGGTCCCTGCAGATGCATCCAGGGCTCTCTTTCTTGGCTGATGGACACCACTGTGAACATCAAGGAAAACCCTTGATAAGCTTTTCTGATAACTAGGATGTGATTTAGAACACTAATGGCTATGAATGATACGTTGTGGGCACCTAAGATCCATATACTGAACCCTTAATCTACACGAATTTAGGGGGGTTGAATGAGCCATGAGATTGAAACTCCTATGATAAGATTAGTGCTTTTAGAAAAAGAGGAAGGAGCTAGGTGTGGTATTGTAGCCTGCAATTCTAGCACTGGGGGTTGCTGAGGCAAGAGGACTGCAAGTTTGAGGACAGGTTTGGAAATGTAACAAGATCCTATTGCAAAAAAATTAATAATAGTAAATCAGAAAGAGAGAGAGAAGCTTTCTCCACCTTATAAGGACACAGAATGAAGACTCTCAGGGTGCCAGAAAGAGGCCCTTCACAAAAACATACCCCTACTGATATCCCAGTCTTGGACCTCCCAGCCTTTAGAATTGTGTCACATGCAGCTCTGCATCTTAAATCTATGGTATTTTGGTTGTAGCACCCTGAGCTGCTTAAGATACTCATTGAATCAAGTACTGAACAAAGATTCAGGACCCAAAGTATTCACTCTTGCCAGTTGATGTGATGGCACTATCTGAGACCAGGACTTTGGTGGACTGTCCCCTGCATCCTGAGGCCAACTTAAACTTATCTCTTGATGCCTTTGTGAAACATAAGCCACTTATCATCAAGACAACTTTACCCTTCCCTGTCCTTAGTGGGTAACATCACAGAGGAACTATGTGGCTTTTTGGCCAATATTGTTGTTATTGTTTTAATACAAGAAAAGCCCCACTAAAGGAACCATCAAGATTATCTGTGGCAAAGAAAGAACAAAAATTTGCGATACATCTCCGGAAGCTGAGAATGGGATGCTTTCCAGGTTCATAAGGGCTGATAAAACACAAGTAAATTTTAATTTCAGAAACACAGTGAGCTCTTTTTTCAGGGTCGTTTTGTTGTACAGTATTTTAAGTGCCAATTCCAGGGATCCTGCCTTAGAGCTTGCTACTCAAACTCCGGTCTCTGGACCAGCAAAACCCCACCAACTTGTTAGAAATGTAGAATCTCACACAGGAACCCTTCCCCACCCTGGGACTTAACTGTCTTAGCTCAGGCTTCTCTAACAGAAGCACCATAGGCTGCATGGCTTAAACACTTATTTCTCACAGTTTTGGGAGATTGGTGCATCAGAGATCAAGGTTCTGACAGCATCTGTGTCTGGTGAGGGTTCTCTTCCTGGTTCACAGATGGCTGATTTCTTATTCTGTCCTCATATGCACAGCAAAAGATAATTGTTCCTGTCTCTTCTCATAAAGGCAGCAATTTCATTCGGGAGGGTTCCACTCTCACGACTTAATTACCTGCCAAATCCCTACTTTCAAATACCATCCCTTTGGGGATCAGGATTTCAACATATACATTTGAAGGAATACAAACATTCAGCCTACAGCATCGAATGATTCAGAATCTGAATTTTAACAAGATTTCCAAGAGTTCAGTCTGTACACCAAAGTTTCCATGGGTTTAGAACTTGCAAACTGGTTTCATAGATGTATCACCTTGATCTTCACGTTGTCATAAGAGGTTGGCAAAGTGAGAGATTCTCTTGACTACTTAGTCCTGTCAGTAGAATGGAGACTGAGATGCTGATTGGATCACAAGGCACATCTGCAATTTCTTGCCATCCAAGGGCAGAGTGTCCTCCTACCGCTTCTCCTGTTGCCAGGCCTGATTTGATACAAAGGCAGAGTGAGACGATCAGAGATGGCAAATGGAGATAACAAAGGAGGGAAAATGGGTTCAGGTCCAAGGCAGTCAATACTCCCAGACCCACGACTATCGTCTCAACAAAGCAGAGTGCCCCTGTGTCCGCCAGAGCAGTCAGTCACATCCGTATGTGTCCTGCTTTATTACAGGTTGTCATCAGTTCCAGCAGATGCTGTTCATTTAATGTCAGCTTTTTGGGAAAATAACATAGCCATTAGAATAAATGGACATATCCACTGTAGGAGTCATTTTGATTTCAGAAACATTACAAGCTAAAACAGATATATTTCTGAATCAAGGAAGTGTGGTGAAGAGTTATGGAGAAGGATTCTGAAAATAATTGGGAGAAATATGGGTGATAGAAGTCAGGGCTGTCAGACACTTAACACAAAAGAGCTGCTGGGGAGAAGCAGAAGACCCTGCCTGAAAAAGTCTGATAGATGGAACCTACAGTGAGGGGGACTTGTCTGCTTCATTAGAGACACTGTCACATAGCTTTGGCATATAAACTCTGGACTGTGACACTCCATCAATCCTAATCGGTATCCCCATTTCATATCTATTAACACATGTTGATAGATTTTAAAAAAACTTCTGGTCCTTTCATTTCACATAGGTGATGAGAATAACCTTTCTTTCCTCATTTTTTTTTCTTTTACAATTGCTAAACATTGAAAAATACTTATAATCTTAAAATTCATACTTTAAATGTTATTATCTAGATTAAAAGGGTATGCTTTATTACTGTTATTTTAATTGACACATAAATATCAAAAATATAATGTGTTGCTACCTGCATACATTGTGCAATGTTCAAATCAGAGTAGGCTATTTGTCTTCTCAAACCTTTATCAATTCTTCAGGATGAAATATTCAAAATCAATTCTTTTAACTTTCTTTTGAAATATACCATACAATGTTGTCTGTAGTCACTCTCTGGGCAATAGTTCCCTGGAATTTCTGTCTCTTCTCTGTTGTCATAGCACTCATTGATCAAATTCTTCCCATTAAATGAATTCTTGGACTTTCAAATTTCTTGAAGTGAAAAGCTTCTCTTATGTCATTTTGTACTAATTAATATTTACATGAGAAAAAGCTTCAGTTAAATCCAATTCCTCAGGTCTTTATTGGTTATATATTTACCACAGTAGTAAATATAAAATTATAATGTTATTCCTTCAAGCCACAGAATTTTTAAAAAGAAACCATGCAATTGTAACTTTTCAATGATAACATAATAGGAACTGCAAGTATTCGACGGCATGGTTTTAAAAATAATATACTTATTGCATAATAAAAGATTTACTCTATTAGGTTAAATTCTGGAAATCCTCCAAATAATAATACATTGCATGAAACTTGGCCATTTCTTCTACTGTATAAAAGTCTTCAATGCTTCTGACTGACCTCAGGATAAAATTCAAATCTGGTCTGTGAATCCTGATCCAGACAGTCCTCCACCTATGTGGCTCTTTTCTAAACCTACAGCCCAATAGTGTGATCCAACAGTGAGTTCCGGACCCCCTGTCCTCCTTCCAGGTGCAGCACTTTCCTCCTTCTGACTCCATGATCATCCCACAGCACTTACCCCTCAAAGCCCTGCACGGTGGCTGAGCAAAAGGAGAGCTTAATAATATTGCTGAAGGATAGACAGGCTTAGCAAGTGATGTAGAACCATTCAATCTTTCACAGAGCTCAGAATCCATTTAATTTGTTCTTTTAATAGAGGGTGAAGAATATTTAGCTGCTGTTTAAGAAGCAAAGGGTTGCCAACAGGAGACTACTGGTCTACCAGGTGGGAGGCTCCAGCTTTCACCTATCTTAACTGGGTACACAGGGACTTGTTCTTTACTGTCTCTGGAATCCTTTTGCACCAAGAGGAACTTGCTGATCATCCTGACTTCCTATAGCTCTCACTTCAGTGGTCTTTATGTTCCCATTCATTTTCTTAATGGAGTTTTAGTCATTTTCCTACCCACAATTATGGCCATTCTTTATGTCCTTTTGTAAGAAATTGCTTATGTGCTAATACTTAGCAACCTGTGTTGCTATCAGTGGAAATGATGTTCAAAGCATAGCTTTCATTTTAGCCAGGGCTGGAAGGTAAACACAGATGAGCAACAGAGCAGCTTGAAGAATCAAACATATATTCATGAGGCCACCTGCTCATCCTTTCCAGTGTCTTTGTGTAGTCACTGGGAAAGGACACATCCAAAGCTGTGAATTAACAGCCAAATTTTCTGACCTCCTTCCTCAAAGGCTATACATTGTCATGTTTTATAATTTAATTTTAATTTTAATTAATTTATACAACTGGGTGCTGAACTCAGGGCCTTTGCATGGGACTACATCCTCAGCCCTTTTGATTTTTTATTTTGAGGCAGAGTTTCACTCAATTACTAAGTTGCCTGGGCCAGGACTGAATCTGGGATTCTCCTGCCTCAGCCTATCAAACTGCTGGGATTATAGGAAAATACTTAGTTATTTTGAGTGTCTTGTTGATAATACTATGAACTTCCTTTTGTCTTCTCATGATCTAAAATTTGGATAATACTTAGGCAACTTGAAATGGTTAAAGCTGTTTCTGAAGGTGTCTTGGTTACACCATGTTAAGCTCTTTCTGGTATGCTTAATGATACCATTAGCAATAGATACAAAAAATTCCACACAGCAGTGTGAGAATTAACACTGAATATGCACCTCACTTGAGCTTCTCACTGGCCTCTTGCAGATTCCTTCTAAACTTAGTATTCATGTTACCTTCTTGTTCCCCTTAGATCTCAGCTGTTTTGTATGTTTGAAACTGCCCAGTCAGACCTCTGAGTAGATTCCCCTCTTAGTTTCTCCACCGGTAGGTCAATCCCTGAAGATTTCTTGAATCCAACTTACCATCTGCTTCCCCCACCTGCAGCCTGGCTGTTGCGGGCTGTGGCAGATTCCTCTCCTCATGTCCTGCCCTGCCTGCCAACTCCCAGCCAGTTTCCCCGTCCAACTTCTCCACCCAGCGAAAACCCAGCCAAGTCCACACACACCCAGACATTCCTTATCAAGTGGCCACAGCCCTGGTCAGCAGGACAGGGAGCTAAACACAGCCACCTTTTAAGAGGAGGTTCTGAAAGGACTTCCCAAGGTGTGGGCCTGTTTGAACTCTTCTGTGTTGCTTGGCTGTTTTCCTTTACCTTTTCAATAAATACTTCAATTTTTTTTCCCTCCCAGGATGAAAATATTGCAGTTGAATTTTCATTTGCTGTTTAACTTGTGGTGAAAAAAAATGTTCTGCAGATTTAACTATGGATGCAAATAGCCCTGCTATCTTAAAGTCGTTAAGGGAACATAAAACGGCTCTTTGTGATCTCAGGCTATGTGCGAGCTGGCATCTGTCACCAATCCTCTGACTTCATTCAGAAGCCAGACATTCGGAGCAAGGATTCCAAGCTTAATGGCACCTTGAGAATTAGTGCTCCCAGGTGCCCATCAAATCTGCCACTCTGAACAGCTGTCACTGAGTGACGCTGTGTCCCTCTACCCTCCACTGCTTTCTGCATAAACAGGTCTTGAGAGCTGTGCCAGGAGAGTCCTCTGGGCCTGTGTGCTCTGCCCCTGCCCAGCATCCGTGCCTCACCTGGCCTTGCTGTGCCCGTTCCAGCAATCCTCTTCATTAGACGTGCCCGCCGTCACACTCTCATCCTTGCAGATGGCGTAGGGCAGCGCCGACCAGACCTTTTTAGAGAGCTTCAGTTTCTCTTTTATGTCTGTGACCTGATCGAGAAACCAAGGAAAGCCAGTGAATACCCTCTACAGGCTCTGTTCTTTTCCACACAAGGATGCAGTGCAGGTGAAGGTTATAGAGCCTGTGACATGAGTGACACAAACTATCTTGTGCAAGAGACAGACAGGAAGTGCAGGGTTCACTGCCAGAACAGCCCCCCGCCCCATCTTCCACTAGCATCCGGCAGAACGTGCTTAAGTAATTGGTTCTTCGTTTTCCTTTTTTTCTGCCCTTCCATCCCTTGAGTTACAAATTTAGGAAGCATCTCACCTGGTTTCTGGTCCCCCTCCTGCTGAGAGTCCCTATTGCAAACCCCTAAGTATACGCTTTAGAACTCATTTGTGTGGATGAACATAATTGCTCTGAAACAATGCACTGAGATGAAATACCTTCCCCAGTGGCCTACAGGTTTCTGCAAGAAAGAAATCTCACTGATTCAGCTGTTGGTGACTTCTGCTCTCATGCAACTGACAGGCTCACACCACACTCACTTGGATGGTGAGCAGTAAGCCCAATGCAACGCAAAGTCTCGGGCGTTCGAAGAGGAAAGTCTACTGGCAGAGTGCAAGGCACAGTCAGAGGATGGCTGGCAGGAGTGGCTTAATACGGGCTCTTGGGTGTTCTCAGCTCTGACTCCTTACCTGTGACAAGGGTGAGGACAGGGATCAGGGCTCCATGAGGAACATGTCTGGTGATGCAGCCAGAGTCCCGATTTCCTGTTCTGTCTGTGCAAACACTGGGGAAGTCCATGGATGGACACAGTGTATCTGTTATGGGTTGAGTTGTGTCCCTACAAATTCATATTTTTCAAAGTTTTGATCCCATGTTTCTCAGCATGTGACCTCATTTTGAGACTGAATCTTTACTGAGATGAGGAAGTGAAAGTGAAGTCATTAGGATAGGCCCTAATTTGCCATGACTGGTGTCTTTATAAAGAGGGGATATTTGCACACACAAACATGCAGAAGACTTGGAGAGACACAGGAAGACACAGCCATCCACCAGCAAGGACAGAGGCTTGGAGTGGACCCTTTCCTCACACCCCAGAGAAGAAACAAACCCTGGCAACACCTCAACTTCAGACTCCTGGCCCCAGAGGCAACACATTCCTGCAGCGTTCAGTCATTCAGTTTGTGGGACTTGGTCACAGCAGCCCTAGGAAACTCCTACAGATGCATGGGTGAAAATACTGGGGAAACATTGAAGAGGGCCCCAAAGGGCATACAATCTCAAAGGGCCTCCCAGGGATTATTTATTAATTACAAAGGGAAAACTGGTAACTTTACAGAGCAGAAACTTGGCAGGCAAGTCATCAAAGCATTGTGGACCCCCTGATGTATTTTGTCAAGAAAGACACACAACAGAGGCAGCCAGAGTCTGTGCCCTGAATCTAATTGGGAGGACATCTCAGACCAACTCAAACTGGGGACATTCTCAGCAATGGCTGGCCTCTGCTTCACACAGTCAGTCACACGGGGCAAGAAAATACTGCACTGTCTCAATTCTACGAGAAACCCAAAATATAAATACTATTAAGGGAAAAATTAAAAGAGAGATGGTAGGAAACAGGGAGGTAGACTTTGTGAGATGGGAAAAGTATCTGGGGAACAGGGGAGAGGGGAGAAGAGAGTCAGGGTAAGTAAAAATGATCAGGATGAGATATGTATGTGTACCCAGCTCTCCAGGATGAATGCACTGATTATGTATCACAAACATATATCAGCCATAAAAAAGAAAGTCAGGTTGTTAGAATTAGACAAGTCACAGTGAGGGAGAATAATTATGCCAGTCACATCTGATAAAGGATTTGTATTTGGAATTCATAAACTCTGATAAAAATAACAACAACAACAAAAAGAGAACAAGAAAAGACCAAAGATTTCTTTCACATTAAGAATTAGGAGACACAATATTCAAATATAGCACATGATTGTGGATAAATGTTAGCTCAAAAAATAGTGGTCATAAAGGGCTTTTTTTGAGATAGCAAATTTTGCATACTGACTCCCTGTATTATTATATGACAGTACTGTATCTGTAAAATTTCCTGAATATGAGATCATATTGTGGTAATTAAAGAGAATGTCTTGCTCTTAGGACACGCACACTGCAGTATTTAAAGAGGTATGATTTTCACAGCTTATGCAGCAATAATTCAATAATAATAAATAATAAATATTAGTGCAGGCTATATATATGTATATAAAAGTAAATGTGGTAGTTTAAAAAGATTAATAATTTGATAATTAATGATTTAATAATTAGGGAATCTGAATAGTAAGTTTGAATTTTTATTTTCAAAATTAAGCATGTAAGAAAAAAAAAAACCCTTCACATTTTATTTGTTCTGTACATCATCTAGCTTGGTGTTCCGAACCTTCCTTAAGGGTGACCTCTCCTAGGTCACTGATTCCTATTCTTCTCAACACAAACCATTCAGGAAAACATAGTGTTACATATTTCTATGTAGTCCATGAAATGATCACCATCTTCAGGACTGCAATGGTGTCACTCAGTGTGATACACGACGTGTTACTCTGCCTCCCAATAAAGCACATCAAGGATGCACATTGTTTCTGTTCACTTAATGCTATAAATCTCACCCACATGCTGGAGGAGTCTGAACGAGATTTACAGATGAGAAAGACTACAATGGCGTAAGGTCCCACCAGTATCTTCTTTTTAATAGTTGCCATATTTAACTGGGAACATTGTGCTACTCCTCTATTTTATTATTTTACTTTATAGTGCCCAGGGCATTGCACGTGCTGGGCAAGTGCTCCACCACCGAGTTACATTTCCAGCCCTTTTAGTTTTGAGACAGGGTCTTACTGAGCAGCCTTGTCGGCCTTGGGCTTGTGATCCTCCTGTCCAGTCACTACTCATTTTTGAAAAAAATCGAATTCAAGCAGTGGCTCCTTCAAGATACATTGTCAGGGCCCCAGTTATATTTGCAGGGCCCTGATGAAGATTTCCAGTTTTGATCTTCTCGACTCTAAGAACTGGCTTCCTTGGCTGACCTCTGTTAGACTCCATGCCTCTTAACAATAAGAATGGGGCTGCCATTTGTCTTTCCCTCGGTTCTCAGCAAGTCCTGAGTGACTGATCAGTGCAGTTTGCCTGGAACTTAGAGGATTCTAGGATGCTGAGTTTTCAGTGCTAAAATAACAAGTCCCAGAAGTTCCAGATAAACTGGGATGAGTTGGACACACATGCACACAATCTGAATACATACCAGATGCTCAATAAATGTCAACAAAGATAATGAATGTTTTTTTTGTGTGTGTACTGGGAATCGAACTCACGACTGCAAGCTTGCAAGGCAAGAGCTTATGCTGCTGAGCTAAATCCTCAAAGATAATGAATTTATCCCATATTTTTACAAACTCATAGACAATATTGCTAACACTAAGTGTTACCATGTTACAATGTTACAGTACACGTGTTACAGTGACATGGGTTCTTCACCTCAAAAGGGTGAGAAGAGACGTGGCATTGAAGAGGGTGGACATGTGGGTCCTCTGGACTGGGCATGATGGGAGACAGCTGAACAAATGGACACTGTTAGCCCCTGAAAAAGGACCTGTCTTTGATTCTAAATGGGGTCGGAAGGACTGTCGTTTATTTTCCAGTATTGGGAAAGTTTTTCAGTTCTCACACTGTTCAGAAATATAACTCTCATTGTGCTTATTTTTGATTTCTGAATGATATATGTAACTGCTGTGCCACAGCACCAGTCTTGAGCTTTGCTTTGTTTTAGTTTATTTTTTTTCCTGAGAGTTTCAGTGCATAAAACTATGAGCTAAGCTATATGTGAAGGAGCCCTCTTAGTACAAATACGTATTCATCCTGACAGCAACTCTGAGCCCCATTCATAATAACACAAATCTGATGGGAACAGAGACCTGGAAAAAAACCAAAATCTCAAACAATATCTTTTTTTCTGGTTTTCAAATAAGCTGTTCTACTATGAATTAATTCTCACAAATATTTGCAAGCTGTATTTACCATCCATCCAGTATTACATTTAATAGAATTCAACTAGTGATATTAATGAGACCTAATGGTTACATTTTTTAACCACTTATGCTACTGATAGATTCTTAAAGTTAAACAAATTATGTTATTTTATAGGAATCTAATCTAAATAGATAACATTGGGGTATGCAGGGGAAACTTGAACCCTCTTTTAGGATCTACCTGTATTTTATTTGGATTTCTGATAATGTTACTACTGGCTTTAGTAGAAAGACACACACACTTAATGCCCTATCCAAAAGTCCATAAAAACCTGACTTTATGGGGAAACAATGGCATCATTTTTATGGTCCTCCTTTATACAACTGTACGATTAGACACGAGACGGAGGAAGGAGACGAAGTAGAATGATGGCTAAGAACAGAGATTAGTAGACTCAAATAGCAGAAAGGACTATGCAAATGCTCTTATCTGATAACTTCACATAAGAAATCATCTTGCCCCGAATATTTAACTTGAATCCCATCCAATTTATGACTTAACTTCCATTTTACAGGACATAGTCGGAATAGAGAAACAAAACCAAGTAACACCATAAATAAATGATCTGATACAGCCAGTGAATGAGACATTGCATAAGACAACTGCCTTCAACTCTTCTAAAGAACACAAGCAAATAAATAAATCAATAAAGGCAGGAAGACTCTTCTGGATGAAAAGAAAAACTCCAAAAACATAACATCTAGATGGCAAGTACATGATCTTCACTGAATTCTGAACTTGGAGGCAGGCAACCAGTTATAAGAAAGAGTTTTGAGATGATCAGGAAGTTTTGAATATAGACAGATAGTAGCTTTATATTAGGTTTTAAGTCTCATTAAGTGTGATCATGATATATCGTGGCTGGGTAGGAGGTTTTAAGAGATTCATATGGAGATATCTAATGATAAATGTCATTGTGTCTTTTACTTGAAAATTGCAGAACACCCAACTGATGTTGACTCTATGCAAAGGGCATATGAATGTTCATATTGCCATTTTTCAGCCATTTCAGTGTTGTTTGAAAATGTTAAGATAATGAAGAGTCCGGAAAGAAGGAGGAGTCGGTTGTGAAGGGATGTGGCTTTTAAGAGCCTGGCTGGATTCAGCCTAGAGCAGTCACTGACCCACAAAAATGGGGGCTCACCATGAGCTTTCGGGAGCTGAGGCACACACAGTCAATCTTCTCAGCTCTTTTGTCTGTGCTGAAACATTACCCTTATATGCTCTGTGCCACTGGGACACAGGGGCTTACAGAGGCTGAGAGCTTTGTCACACATCCAGTAAATGGTGGAAATGAGATTCCAATTCAAATGTAGACTTTGAAACTGTTACTCTTCACCTCTGGGTTTAATTAGCTTCATTGCTCAGAGCACTGGCTTTGGGTTGATGGAAAGGCTGTGTGTGATTTGGGATGAAAACGCTGAACCTTCTGCTTCTATTTTTCAAGTGCAAGAATGCAAGAGGAATTGAGTCTTCCTAACGCACAATCTAGAGACTGATATTTCACTCCACATATGGTGATGGGCACTTCTCAATGATCCTGTAGATGGAGTAAGAGTTTCAAGCAGGGAGTGCCACGTGGGTATCCTGCCCTTGTTAGTTAGCTTGCTGCTAACAGCATCTGTGTGGTTAAATGTACGTGTGGATTGGGTGACCTAATTTTAATTAATTCGCTCATGGAATAGTGACTTAAAATGACTTTGGAAAAGAAACTGTGGATTTGTTGCATTTTCAAACAATTCAAGCACAAGTGAACAATAATGAAATGGCAGGAAAATTTATAGTAGTTCTTAGCACAGGGGCTTCGTTCCAAGCCTTCATGGATGTGCAAAGCTAGTGATAGTACAAACTCTTTATATACTACATTTTTCCTATGCCTGCAATACCTGTGGTAAAGTTTAGTTTATAAATTAAACATAAGATTAATAATAGCTAATGATGGGATGCACAATTAAAATACTATACTGTATTTAAAGTAATGTGAATGTGGTCTATCTGTCAGAATTATTGCGGTGGAGTGAGATATCACATGGTCCCCGTATGAAGAGAGGACCTGAGATCGGTGACACTGGCACTGTCACGCAGGAAGCTACTATTGACCTTCTGATGACACAGCCAAGGAGCATTGTCTGCTTTAGGTGACCCTTGATCCTGGAGCCTTACCACGTGCAGTGTGGATACATGGCTAGACCAAGGGAAGACTCCTATCTTCCATGAGGTGGGCCAGTACGGACTGAGACTTCATCATGCTACCCAAAGAATGCTTAGTTTAAAACATAAGACTTGTTTATTTCTGGGATTTTCCATTGCTTGTTGACTGTAGGCAACTGAAACTATAGAACATAAAACTTGATAAGGAGGCAGCTACTATGTTTCTCTTGCTCTTTTAAAATTTGTAATTTTTAAATGATACATAAAATTGTAAATATTTATGGAGTGTCAGGGGATGTTTTAATTCATGTATACTGTGTGTTGTGTTCAAACCAGTGTAAGCGCATCTACCTCCTCAAACATTTATCATTTCCTTTTTTTAAAAAATTTATCTTTTCTATGTGGTATATACATCCAAAATTCTTTCTTTGGGTTACTCTTGATCTATCTGCAACATTAGAAAGTAAAAATAAGGTGTCTTTGCCTTATCTTTATCTTGTTCTTCAAAAGCTATTTTCATATAAATTTCATAAGATACAGAATATTTTAGTTCAGTAATGCTGGTATATAATTTATGCATAAATAAGCATAAGTAATCTGGGTGTCTATGATCCTGAATATTTTGCTGACAGAAATATAATCCTAAAAAATTGGCCTTCATATCCTATAGCACAGGAACTGACACAATACAGTATTTTGAATCAATGATTTAGCAAACAAATATTCAGTAACACTCAATGAAATAATGAAACCGGGAAATATAATTTAGAAGAAGTTCGGATACATTGAGTAAGTGAGAAATAAAGACTTTTGTTGCCAATATTTCTTCATGAAGCACTTATTATGCATCTTTTATAAGTCAGGTTTTTTGCCAGGGTCTGGGAATACAAAGATGACCAGGACAGAATCGCTGCCCTTGAAGGATCCGGGCTGCACCGTCTGGTGAGGGCAAACAGCTACCGAGCGATTGTTACAGTCACGGGCAAGCAAAGGGCTGTGAGAGAACTGGTACCACTCGGTCTGGGAATTTCCTTTATGGGAAAGACCACATTTCCACCTGAGCTTTGCTGATATTTGCTCTTTGTAACTGCTCAGCTCTGTCATGGGAATGCTTAGGAAGCAGGATAATTAGTAATTCTATCCAGAGGGATTAAAAACAAAGAAAGGCATCGTGTCCTTCCAAGTTTTTACCTCCAAGAACTGGATGAGTTTACCCATGAAATGTCATTGCTCTCAGCCACTGCTCAGGTCCTGAGTCACTCATTTTGCTAAGGGGCAGCTGCATGGTGATGACTCCCAGGGAGACCTACTCTGCAGCCAAGACTCGGCAAACAGTGCTTTGTGTGCACCGGGTGCTTAATAAATATTTGTTGAATGAATACATACCTGATCAGCATTGCTGATTATCTTCTAAGGGAAGTAAGATTTCAAAAATTATTGATTATGTGCCAGCTACTGCCATCTTGGAATAAGGAAGACATGCACAGATTCAGTCAGGTCATTCCCTTGACCTGGTCACCCCCAGAGCAAGAGTGATCTCGGGTGATCCTGCCAACCCTCTAGTTAGAATTCCAAGATCTTGTCATCTCAAATATCTTCCCAGGAGTCATTTATTACAGGTCTAAAGGAAGAGCCTCAGAGACCTCAAAGGCAAACTTGCCTTGGGGAAACACATGAGACTCTAATCAAAAATCCCATCTTAAAAAGTCTTTGAAGTCCTGAAAAAGGCATATCATTTCCAATACCTTCCCTTTGGTTTTCTAGATAAGTGACTTGCCAAGTTCTTATTTGGGGTGTTTTGGATTCTGTTAATACCATTGTCTCCTATGGGGATTATTTGATGGCGCCTGTTTGACTTTCTCCTACAAGAAGTTTGCCCAGTTTATCCATCCACCTGTGGCCCGAAGACTGTTTACTCTGGGCCCTTTGCCTCCTGTGGGTCTTTCCTAGGCAGCCACTGTGAGAGGGCCACTCACTGTCCCCTCTAGTCACCACCGGGCTTGGATACCTGTGTGTGTCCCTAGCTCTGAGCCCCATTTGCTCATTACTTCACGAAGATCCCAGTGTGCCTATTTTATCTGTATAAAAACATAATGTAATCAGATGTAAATAATATATACCATACTTTTAGAAAAAAAGGTGATTAATATTTAAAAGGCTATATACACTAAATAATACATATGGGGGAACAATGTGAATATTTTATAGGCTGAAGGTCATTTGCTAGCTTTGGAAAGCAATCTGTTTAAAGCAATGAAGGCAGCCTGTTTTTGCTTTATGGATAAGACTACTATCCTTGGGAAAATTCAAGGAAATTCATGGCACATAAAACCACCTGCAACTCAAGAATTTAATAACCCCATTTTGGAGACAGTGACCTGGTCCAGCATTTTTACTCTGCAGTAAAATAGTCTTTTCTCATAGCACCAAGTTGCACAACTCACTCGGAGCTTCCAGGAGGATTCAAGTCCCACCTGCTCATAAGGCTCCTTGTGGCATCAATAAGACCTAGGAATGGACCTGTTCACAACATGTCTCACGTACTTGGAGCTACACACAGTCTGGAGTGAGTGTTTGATGCTTTGGAGTCTCACATGGTATATTAATTTTTCTGCCAAACATCCATAATATTAATCCTCCTAGTATTTTAATATTATTATAATATATTCTAATATTAGGGGTTACTAATGGCTCATAGCTCATTAAAAAAACTGAAGACATGAGATGTGCTTAACCTACTTGCTCCATTCATGTTGAACTCCGAACTCAAACCCACATCTTCTGATAATGGCTGTTAGCCCTCTCCTCAGAGAACATAAGTTTCCCATTTATGTCGAGTCTGTGAAACTCTTTGTTGTTGTGTTGTGTACCTTCTACTGCTCTTTTCTATAATGTTTGGATAAGTTCTGCAATACTTGGTGGAAAAATCGCTTGTAGTGTGTTTTCTTTCAGAAAACTTCTAAATAAGTCTTGTGGATGACAGCCAGTTCTCTGGATCCGGTCTGTCAGTGTCCTAAAGCAGATTTTTGCCCACATAATATACCCAGGATTCCACTGAGTTCTCAGGTCTCTGTGCAACCTAAAAACAGCTCCACATTCTGGGCTTTATCGTACATTCCCAGGGAATTCAATCACAACATCTAGTCTATTTCTGTGTGACATATTTTCCCCCTGTGGTATGGTACTTTTAACATTACTCCCCAAGGAGAGAAACAGTCATGCATTTTGTAGGAAAAAGTAGGAAGGATAAAAAACTCAGTAGGAAGGAAGAGAATCTTTGAAATTTCAAAAAGACAATGCTTTGTTTTGTTGAGTTTCTCAGGGGATTGGGAATTGGATGAAAAATTTAGTGCGGCGCCCTTTTCTGTCCATGCCGCGTCCTAGTCCATCCACGCCTTGTGACAATCGCTTCTCCAGGAAAAGGACGCCGCATGTGGGAATTGGGCGCGGGGATCTTGGAATGTTTTGTACTGATAATTGTAATTTGTGTAGTTCACATGTGTATGTTTTTATGTAATGCTCAATATAGACTCGAGGGTGGAGACTCCAGGGGGGTTGCTGGAGGCCCTCTAGATAACCCCTGATTGTGGGATTTTGCCTTCTGTGAATAATGTGAGAGAAGTTTATGTGGGAGCTTTGGGTGAAAGAGCTCATGGAGGAGGATTTACAAAATTCCTGTGAGACAACTGCCCTGAGACACTGGACAGGCAGCCAGAGACGGGCAACTAGGACCCATATGTTACACCACCGGCTGCCTAAGATAGGCACAGGACCAATTGCTGTCCTGCAGGCCCATGACGGGTAAGGCCTGGTTGGGTACATGTGAAGAGTCCTTGACCTAAGACAGGCGCTGTCCTCACAGGGACAGGCGCTGTCCTCGCAGCCACTCCCAAAAATGATAAGGAAAGCAATGTAGGGAGTGGCCTAATAATCTCACACATCTCTTCCTCCTGCAGGTGTCCCATACGTCTGGCTTGCATTTCCCGGGCTAACTAAATGTCAAGATCAAAATGTTAATTGATACCTATTGCCCTGAACCTGGGGCCCTTCTGCTTGGAGTTGAGGTCAATTAACACCTATTGTTTGGGATTGTCCCTGCCTGGCCCTGGGCCTGGGGCGTTTCCTGCTTGGGGCTGGGGGGTTGCTGCCAAGGTTGGCAAATATATATTCCAGCTTCTAAAAAATAAAGGCGGATTCAGATTCACTCACAGACTGGTGTGCAGTGTTTTCTGTCTCTCAATAGCTGACTCCCTGACCACCTTTGGGAAACCCTAGCCCTGCCGCAGCTGGACTCCGGCAATTTAGAGTCTGAATTATCCCCTCTGGCTTCAAGTTTGGAGTTTCTTGGCTAGATGATTATGCTCTGTGAAGGGCATGACATTGAGAAGACGAATGGGATCCTTAATTTGGCAAAATAATGGTCCTTGAAGTGAAATAAGTATAGTAAACATCAGAAATATCTTTGTATGCTGCTCAGGTTAGATTCTTTTCAGCCAATTTAAAAATAACAACAAACCTTAAAAATCTTCATGTTTGTATCAGAAGTTCTTTTTTTATTCTTCATTTTAAATATAATAAAATCCAACAAAACAAAACAAAACAGAATAAAGCAAATCAAAACAAAGCAGTGAAATTGGTACAGAACTTCGAAGCAGGGTACTAGGAAAGCAACAATGGCTACCATAGCACGTCTTGCTATCTTCACAATAGTTGTCCATTCCATCAGACATAGCAAAGTCAAACAAAACAAAACAGAACAAAACCAATGAAAAGAGAACACTGAATTAAAAAAACCAATTAATTGGAACAAAACAAAACAGTGAGAACAATATTGGATTTCAAAGACAAGATAGAAGGCCATCTCCCACATTGGCTATGTTATGCTCAGACCACTGGCCCCAGGTCTGCAAAATCCACCAAACAATACAAGCATTCAATTGCTTTTGGTACCTCTGTCACTATCAACTCAGCCTGTCCTCTGAACCAGCCAGTTGCATATGATGGAGAGGCGTGTAGATTCTCAGTCTACACACCAGGAGGCTGTGTGACTTTTCCCTTTCTGGACCCACATACCTTGAGTGGCTTACCAAACAGGCGCTACCTAAAGTTCTAATTGTGCCTCATTCCTTGTAGTGTTGTATTTTAGGCAAGTAAGTGTATAATATTCCCATCCTCAAGAGATGACAGTCTGACATCAGATTAATACCTATGGAATTCAGCTGTGAACAGAAGAAGGTAGGAAGTCATTTGTTTTGTAGAAATCCATGTGAAATCCTTTGCAGTGGGTGTCTGGATAGGGGCACGATTTGCTTCTCAAGTAAAATGTATTAGTGGCATTAAGGAATATTTATTTCACTGAATCTTGCAATTTTGACATACAGCAAAACTCCTACTATCCAAAGCTTTTAGAGTTCTTGACAGAGACTCAACTAGACTCCCTTTAAAGGGATCCCGACAGATCTCTGTGTCTAATGAAATGGGGTTCGGGCTTTGCTGCTTGATCTACAGCAAGTCACCTGTCCTCTCTGGGTAATTCCGGGATCTCCTTGGGCAGGCTGATTAGACAGTGGAAGCTCAACCTCCTTCCTCTTCCCCTGACTGTCACCAAGACGATGGGTCGACTTTATCTTTTGCCTTGCTCTGTTCCTTTATGACCAATAGCTGGTCTCAAATTCCAAGAGTCAATTCTGATTTCCCTACCCATCCTCTGTGAGTCCTTTCTGACCTTGGGAATGTGTGATCTTAGATTTCGTGCTTTTTGCTTTGGAGACCAGCTTTATCCTTGGTAGCAAAGTTGCGCTGGTATAGATTAGGAGTTGTGGAAAATACAGTCTAAACTAGGCTATTAGATATGCAGGGTAGGGTTAGATATATGGGATAGGGTGACCCCAGGGACAGTCTCAAGTGAAGACAATGGATGCAATGTGTCCAGTTCTTATATAAACCACTCGAAGCAGTCTGGATATTTTGACAATGATCTCTGCTCCCACCATGGTCCATTCTATCATTATTATACAGTGTAAACTCTGGCAAGTTCTTCATGGTTTGAAAAGCACATTTCCTCTATTTTCTGATGTAGCCAATGAGATCATGGTACTACTGTGGGACCAATCTCTTTGAACATCATTACTATAGAAATTAGCACTTAATATTGAAAATTTCCAAGAAGAGTTTATAGCCTAATTTTGCAATTTTTTTTTGTACCTGGAATTGAATTCAGGACCATGTGCTCGCCAGGCAGGCGCTGTGCCACTGAGCTATATCCTCAGCCCTTAATTTTGCCAATATGAAAAAATGCTTGACTGTTCTGAACATGTAGTTTTTTCAAACTATTGACTCTTTGCCTGATATTACTTCCAGTGTCCAATGCCTTCATAGGGATTGAAATCCAAACAAGAGGCCTAATCTATCCTTTAACATATAGTAGACACAATGCAGTGATGTTATTACGCACATAGCCACATGAAGTTACTCTTAAAATATGAAAATCTCATCTTTAGGAAATGAAATCCAGGACATTAAAAATATACCTGCTAATTAAAGAAAAAGGGATGGAGTATGGCAAAGCATTTCTCTTCATACCTCATTATTTTATAATTAATCAATTAATTCTAAATGTTTAGAACTTTATTTCCACAGCAAGCTGAGAAAGAGATATATGCTCTGATCTTTCTCTGAGGCAGCTAAAGATATCTGGAATCTACCAGGGGACAAGAAACCATATTTGTGCAACAGAGAGTGGTGTGATCAAACAGATTTTTCCTAATAAGATATTGTGAACAAGATTCAATCCAAGAGCAAGACTCCACCACAAAGATGAACACACACCAGAAAGGTAATTTAGATACAGTAGAGAAAGCTATTCAGCAAATTGTAGTTAGAAAATAGATCTATCTAAATTCTAAAGCCAGTTAGGGTTGATATAGTTTGCCCTAAATCTTGTATGGAATATGCAATCAAAAGCATATAAATCTCTTTGGGACATATGTGATTGGATTTATACTTAACTATGTAAACTTGGGCTGTGTGTGGTGCATGATAAACACTAGTTTTGCACCTATTTTGTTATATTTATGCTATGGGCTGAGATGTCCTTCTAATAGCCTCATAAACCTATAGGCGAGGCCTTGGGAGGTGACTGGATCAGGGGGTCTTAACAGAATCACAACTACCATGATCCCGTTGCTTATACAGGAAATAGAAGAAATCTGTTTTCAAGCCATGAAGAACTTCCTGCTGATGAATCTATAGCTAAACATGATGCTGGAAGATGAGGCCTGTTTAGAGGAATGGGTCACTGGGGGCGTGGTCTGGAAGAATCTATTTCCCCTTCTCTTCCCTTTGTCCATTGTCTGCCTGTTTCCGTCTCTGTCTGTCTGTCTCTGTTTCCTGCCACCATGCTATGAGTTTCTTTTTCTCTGTGATGCCCGTCTGCCAGGCCACCCTCCCTCAGAGCCAGCTGACTATGGACTGAAACCTCCACAAACTGTAAACTGAAATAAACCTCTCCTTCCTTAAGCAACTAAGACAATTTGTGATGTGATACAGTGTTCTGATTTTTCCTTCATGGGTTTAACTGGAGATTGGTTTAAGTTTCATTGCCAGTGATTTGGGCTTAAAGGAGTTCTGGAGACAGTAGGATGAGACATTGGTGAATGCACCTGAGTGAGTCATGGGGCCCTCACAGGACATTTATGAACTCTGTCTAACTATGACTAGATACAATGAGAGAAGAAGAATAGGACTTAATGGATGACTTTCCACATGACTGCCAACTTGATTTCCTTTCTACTAGGGCTCCTCCCTTGGCATTCAGAGACACTTAGGTTGCCCCGCAGAGTACATGCTTGCAGGGATCCTTTTGGTCTTTCCTGCCATAAACACTTCCCCATCTATTGTGATTCTGGGTCTTCCCTCCTTGCCTGCAAGCAACACAGGGACAGGGCCCCTGACTTTGTATCCACCACAGAACAGGAGATACCTGTTTTCTCTCTGAGCACAAGGCCTAGGATATAGTAGTACTCAGCTAGACAGTGTATGAATGGATGATGAAACAAAGTAACCCGAAGGGTATGTTTTGATTCTCCAAGTGAAGTGTAAATTCTAGATGTAGTTACCTGAAAAATAGCTTGGTTGCCAATGGAAGTTACAATATAAGCCTTCCTATTTGATGGGGAAATGACTGCTCTTGCCATCCCTGAACTTACCACTCAATGGAGCAAACATCTATACATATAAATTAGCGTAATAAGTGACTCCTATGTGTAGAGGTTGTACGGTGTGAGAAGCATAGCGAATATTTCATTATGAAGGAGAAAGCGGAGTGGAGGAAGGTTTCAGGGAAGAAGTGGCAGTTGAACTAGACCTGAAGAATAAGTAGACTCTTATGCATAGAAAAACTGGGAAGAGCTTCTTTTCACAAAGGAATCTGAGTATCAAAAGTTCTTTAGTAATGGAGAGAAACAGATACACAGTGCCAGTAGATATGTGTGTTTCAACTGTGACTTGGGCGAAGTGGCATAATCTCACTATGAATTGGTTTTCAAAATGGAGAAAAAACACCCCCCTACTTTAAATGTTGCCTCTGCAAAGATTTAAGAAACATTAGTAAGTTAATAAATTGCTAAGGTACTTGGAACTGGGAGTTCTTAATGGGTAGCAATGTCACCACAGGGACAGATGGCGTAGGGTGACTAAACTGCACTCTTTCTTGGAAATCAAGTTCTTACTCCTGTGAGGTAAATTACCTGCTCCTGGGAGCCATCTGGTTACTTTAAAGATCCAATTTACCCCATGGGGCAACAACCAGGCAGTGCTGTCTACTCATCTTACGATTAGACCCAAGTGATGTAACCGGACTTGACTTTCACCTTTGGATCCTAAGCATCTGACAACCTGTGTGGGAACTCTTAATCTCCTCCAAGGTGCAGAGATGTCAGAGATCCCCCTTTTATAGCTTGGGTGGGAGAGGAAACACTAGTGGGGTAAACCTTGTAGGGAATAAGAAATCAAATGCATATAGATCTCCTTGGGGGCATATGTGATTTAATTTGCACTCAGCTATGCAGACTTTGACTGCGTGGAGTGTAATAAATGCTACATTGTATCTATTACATTATATTTATGATAAACTCAATGTTCTGCTTTTACCCTCATGAGTTTAACTAGGAATTAGTTTGAGTTTAATTATCAGTAATTTTGGTTTAAAGAAATTTTAGGAACAAGAGAATGAGACACTAGTAAAAATACCTGAGAATATAAATCACAGAGTTTTGAAAGACGACACGATGGCCATTCTGGGTAAGGAAGTGATGAGAGTTGAAGGCAATAATATTCGTTACAAATATAATGTGAGCCACAAATGGGGACTACACATACAATTTTGAAGTTTTGAGTAGCCACATTTCAAATAAGTAAGTTGAAGTTCATTTTAATGATATGTTTTACTTAACCTAACATCCCCAACATATGACGGTTTCATCATAGAATGAACATGAAAAAGTTGTAATGAGATATTTTACATTTTTTTCTTTTTTTTTGGTGAGAAGCCTTAAAAATCTGGTGTGGATTATACAGTGTTTTTACAACCCATCTCAATCCAGTTTACAGATGTCCCAGTGCTGTGTAGCCCAAGAGGCCAGTGGCTGCCATATTGGATTAGCCTCAGAACGTGGCATGGGCTTCACCTACAGCACAGGATCTCTACAACACATCTCTGGCGCTCAGCAGCCATCCTAGATGGTGGCTATCACTCTGAGAACATAGTGTAGGACTCCCTGGACACATCCAGAGAGGGCCTGGATACTACTGAGAGGGGCTGAACATTTTGCCTAAATGGGTTGAAATAGCTCCATGTGAATTTTTATGGCAGTTTATCCTTCAAATTTACAGAACTCCTATTTTTTTTTCTGATGTCATTTCCTATCCCCTCTCCCCACTTCAAGCCCCCAGGCAGCTGCCCAAATGCATCAGGAAAGAATGAAACTGAAGTTAGGTAACTTTAGAAGCCAGTTTAGGATGTAGGCAATTTCTCCAGTGCCTTTCATTCATTTACAAGGGCGCATATTACACTCAGCTCTGTGACATCTGTTGATATTCCGCTTACAGACAGGGTTTTTTTTTTTTGGCTCATTTATTTATTTTACTGAAGTATAACAATCATCCAGAAAAATACATAGAAGTACATATCAACAGGCGGATGAATTTCTACCAAGATGCTTACATAACAAATTATCAATTATGTGGCAGTTTTTAAAAAGAAAAATGTCGAACAATTTTATTAAATTAGAAAGGAAAATATCAGAAAAATTTTATTGGATTCCATTGTTTTTGTAAGACTCCACTTGAAGATTAACTGTGTCAAGCCATTGATACGCAGGTGACAGAAGGACAGTTTGTTATTAATTTACTATAATTGTAAGATTATAGGAAGCATATGTTGCTTCTGACCATGTGCATACATTTTTAACCAAGAACTGTCAAAAAGGTGATTTGAAATGGTGCTCAAAGCAGCCGCCCATCCGCTTTTTCCTTCAAGGTCCTATCCAGCGTCACCTGCAGATATTCAGAAGGCATGTTCACATCTGGCCACCTGGTGGCAGTGTTGCCCAATCTTTGCCCTGCTTTCTGCCCCTTCCCACAGTTGTCCCAGGGAATAAAACTGTAGATTGTTCCACTGCATATAAAACTGACAACCCTGTTATTTTAAACTTGAAACTGACAGGCTGTTATTTTAATGAGGTCTGCCAGAGCCAAGGTTAACCAAAGCTTTATTTCCCTACAAAATGTTAAGGCCATAGTTCTAAAAGGGGGCTGTGAAATTTTATGTTATTGATACTTTCTCTGACTGTACAAGTTTTAAGATATTTTTGACAAGTAAAGCTGCATGACGAATATAGACATGGGTGTAGGTATAACCAGATTTTGCATTGCAAGTGGTTCAAAATTTTCTCCAAACAGGTCCTTTTACTTTAAGTTACTGTTCATCTTTTCCTAAATTATCCACTTCAGTCTATTTTGAAGCACAACTATATATTTTAGCACTTTGACATTCTAACTTAATGAGTCAAAAGACAATTTAAAGCTTATTTCAATCTCATTAATATTCCAAGATGAAGTGAATCATAGTATTTGACTCTCTTTTTTTTTTTTTCTGTGAGAGAATCTTAGGTCTAGAACAACAAATCTTAGAAAGGATTTTCTTTTATAATAGGTAGTTGTACAGTGTGTGATGTTAATGGCATTATAACTTATTTCCTTTCTTGAAATGGCTTTTCATGTTGATCAAGAGACTATTTAAAGTCAGTTGCTAACTCTGCCAATATTAAAAACACTAGAAGCCACCCCTTCCCAAGTGAATTTGCTGACAGTCTTTACACCTTTTTACTTGCTCCAAAAAGTAACTGTTAACATTGAATAAATCTTTCCTTCTGAATTTGATGTAGAGCCCACCAACACTCCATCCATTTTTGTGTGTCTAGAATCTACTTGGAACGAACATTGTCATCCCTGACTCTGGCATTGGCCAAAGGTCTGCTGGCCAAATAACTTTATAATCTCAGGCAGAGTTTTGATTTCTGAAAGTGGATGTCAAAGAAATGGATTCCATGTTGTCATTCATTGGTGGCTCTGCCAATTCAGTCCAAGCAACATCAAATACAAACCCTTTGTACAAGAAGCTGAGCCTGGCTGGAAACTGTGTGTATTGTCAGGACCAGCTGGGTGACTGGTGGAGCCCAGGGGAAAATGAAGGATTTCAGCACAGCGAAAGCAGAGCGTTAAGTCAGGCATGTTAAATGTGGAGTGTCAGGTAACGGTGCAGTCTGCGTGCCCCTAAGATGTCCCACTTGTCTCCAGGGAGCTACGGTATAGTCGCGATCAGGACCAGAGACATGCTGATACAAGGGGTAACAGGGGGTGGTAATGGCAGTGATAACCACCAGACCTGGGAATATCCACTGTCACTTCCAGTTTGCATGAAACGTCTAGAGGTAGTTACTGCTGTCCCCTTTACAGGTAAGTTAACCGAGCAGTTCTATGGTGACAGTTTTCAGTGGGGTGTCGTCAGGACTTGCACCATGCTAAACCCATTATGCTGGTCTCATTGTTCAGCTGTCACAAGCCACATGAACAAGGAGGACACAGGGGCTGAGGAGTGAGATTGCCTGGCCTTATTCACATAGTGAAGGGTCAGGCTTTGGGTGTGAGCTGGTGGTGGTGTTTGGAGCCAGTGATCTTACACTAGCCATCCCAGCAGACTGGCGAGCCGAAAGTGCTGATGTCTCCTGAGGCCCTGTGGCCTTGTAGCAGAGCTCCCTCATTTCACACAGGATGAAAATATGTTGGGGCTGAGGTGTGGAGGGTCTAGCACTCTGGATGTGTTTGTACTCTCCCCTAAGATGGTACTTTATTTCCTGCACCTTCTCCTACACTGTGGTGAGTCTCACAGCATGCTGACTTCCCACTTTTGAGCACCACCATGGTTAGAGTTGTTCCTAATTTTCTAGATCTTTTCTTTAAGGATTAGAAGCCTCCAAACAAATACAGGACTACATATTTTTAAGGTTAACATTTACTTCTCTCCTCAGAGGTCCAAAACCAGAAGAACCAGATAGCATTTGCTCAGTTACTCTTTGGTTATGCACTAAAATGGATAATACTCTCCTTGAATTCCTAATGTATATATGTATGTACGTATGTATCTCTCTCTATCATCTATACATCTATCATTGATCTAATCCATCCATCCATCTCTGTCATCTATTGCTACCTATTACCTATTTATATCTATTTATCTATCATTTATATATCTCTCTAACTCATCCATTCATCTCTGTCATTTATCTATCTCTATCTATAATCCATCTTCTATATATCTATCATCTAACCCATCCATCCATCCATCCATCCATCCATCCATCCATCCATCTGTATAACTTATCTCTATCTATCTATTGATCTATCTAATCCATCCATCCATCCATTCATCTGTATAATTTATCTCTATCTATCTATTGATCTATCTAATCCATCCATCCCTGTCATCTGTCTATCCATTTATTGTTTATATATCTATCATCTATCTAATCTATCCATCTCTGTCATCTATCTATCTATCTATCTATCTATCTATCTATCTATCTATCTCATGACTTGACCATTAGCAAAAATACCATCTCCAGCTTCAGGCTGTACTCTGAACATCTTTGAAGTACAAGGCTGTAAACTGTAGGCACACAAAGGTGAAAGTCCTAAAAACTTCTTTTGGCTTTAAAATGGAAAAAGCTTTCCTTCTAGATTTTTTAATTCATAAAACAGCACAGCTGCACACTTCTCCTGGGTTTCTGTGACAAAGGGAGAGTTCTCCCTCAGGGCTGTAGAGACAGGTTGGAAATCCAGCCCTACATATTTAATGGACTGTATCCAACAAAATTGCATTAGAAATCCCCTCCTTGAGACTATTTCTCTTATGAAATGGAAAGTAGTAAAGAAAACAAAATTTTCACCACCTCGCCACAGGAATCCACGGGGACTTGGAAGAGCTTTGCCTTTTCCTATTACATTGTACTCGTGAATAAAGTTGAGAAGCCAGACAGTAAATCTGATTCAACCAAATCCAAACCACTTGGAGGGATCACCTTTTCACTGCAGATAAGTGTAAAACCAGCACGGGAATCACGCTGGCATGATAAAATCGAAATGCCAGGGGCTTCTGGCTAATAGATGTGATAGCTAAGCCATAGTGGTTAGAGAGTGACCTTCATTACTTCAAAAAAGAGCTCAGCAAAAGGAGCGTGGAATGTAAATAATTAGGGTAACGATTGTCAGCCTCGGTCTTAGGTTGCCTTTCAAGTCCTTCCTTGAAAAGTGGTGTTTATTTCTGATGCATCCCAGTCGCGATATGACCATTATTGTGGCTCAAGAGAGGGGACTCTTGGGTCTGCTAACAAAGCCATAACCTACTTTTCACCCTGATTTTATACAATTCACCAATTTGATGATATTATTGTCTTTTCTCATTACGAGCTATCTCCGAGTTTCCATAACATCCCACTGTGATCTATAAATCAAAAATCTGACATGCTTCAAACTCTTCCTTTTTAAAAGTAGGATAAAGGGAACATTAAATAGTCTTTCAAAAATAGGTCTTGTTTGTTTATTTCTCTAAATTATTTTCTAAGTATAAAGCCAACCTTCTCTTCCAAGTCAAATCACAGACATAAAAAGCCTCTGATTAGCTTCAGTGTGTATCCTTTCTGCGTGGGAAGGTAGAGAAATGCTTAAAGTTTTCCCCAAAATAAGTAGAAGTGGACATTACTTATGGAAGTACAGAGAAACAATTTGTCACTAATGTCCTCATCTCCATTATCTGCATCATCTAGAGGAAAGTCCAAACTTCTAAGAAGCTGGAATTTATATCTAAGACTTGCTTTTGCTTCACCTATCTGAAGAAGTGACTCCAGAATAAAAGAAAATTTCAGCATTCTCCTCTCTTAAGCATGACAATTTTTAAAGGTTTTCTTGAAAACAGAACTGTTAAGAATATGCTTATCTAAAATCTGATTGAAAGAGGATGTGGGGGAGAATATAGTGAGTGAAAATTATGGAAATTCCATAGTTAGTGGTGTTTTAAAGGAAAAAAATAATCTGGGAGGCTGAAGCAGGAAGATTGCAAATTTGAGTCCTATTGGGAACTTTAGCAAGTTCTAAAAAAGTCTAAAAAAAGTTAGGAACATACATAGGTCAGTGCCAAGGCTAGGGCATAAGTGGTATTGGAACAACTCATATCCTGGTGTTTGCTTAAAATGCTATAAGTACACACTTGACTATAGCCTGGGAATCATATTTCCAGTAAGACTGCTGTCTTAGTTACTTTAGTTGCTGAGATAAAATATCTGATTCCCAAGATTAAGGAAGGAAAGGTTTATCTCACAGTTTGTAGAGGTTTTAGTCCATAATTGGCTTGATCTTAGGCAGAGTGGCACATGGCAGAGGCCAACAGATCATAGTGGCAGAAAACAGTAAAAACCACAAGAGTAAAAGGGGAGTACAGAGGAATGGGACCAAAGCAAGTCCAAAATCCAGCAGGGCAAACATTAAGTCCTGTAGTTCCATGTGTATGATCCCAGGCAATCTGTGGCAATTTGTGAGCTCCAAAGGTCTTGGGTGGCTGCACCCCAACAGCACGGCTTCTTTCTTAGGCTCACTCTGCTCCCTCTGTTTAGCTTCCCTAAATGATCCATGTTCCTGGCTTTTCCAAGCTTCTGGGGTCTACACTGCACCTTTGGCTTCACACGCAGATGCAACACTGCCCTCTAAAAGGCACACTGCCTGACCTCTCAGGTCTCCTGAAATCTGGGTGGAAGCCTTCTTAACACTACAACTCTTGCATTTTACAACCAGCAACATGTGGATGATGCTAAGGTCAGCTGTCAGCTGGAGCAGTAGTCAGGCTTCCCCCTTTCTTGGTACTAGGGGTCAAGTGCCTGGATTACTGAGCACTCTGAATCTAATTCTGGGAAACAAACTCTCTAGGCCACCACCATTCTGCAACATGGTGCTCTGAGGTTTTCTCCTCAGAGTGAAGTCTTTCACTTTTGCAGTTTTGAGACTGCAAAGGATGGTGACTTGCTGCTTCTTGTGATGCCCTCAGCCATCTTTTGTATTCTCCTATTTGTTTTCAGCATTGGAGCTCTCCTCTGCTCTACCTTTGCAGTCTGCAGCTTTACTGGACCTTCCTTTCTCACAACATTTAAAATCATTGTGCTGGGCTTTCTGATCTTGATTTTCAGTATAGCTCTAGATAAAAGCCCCCAACAATAGCCATGCCATCACCTCAATATTTGACTACTATGAAATTTCACCTGCCAGTGTAATTAGTTCTCCAACCTTAGTCTTAGTCTGAGGTAAAGCCTCTGGACACTAGCAAAATGCAGACAAACTTTCTTCCAAGCCATAACATGCATTATCTGGAATCCGGCACCCAGTGCAGTCCTTCTTTCCATCAGAAACCTTATGAACCTGGTCTTACAGGTGTTCTGGTCTTCTGAGCTCTGGCCAGAATTCCCCATACAGAATAGTTTAAGGTGTTCCAGCTCTACTTTTGCAGGAGACATCTCCAAATCTTTCTGAAGTCTTCCTGCTAGCCATTCCCAAAGGCTCTTAAACTACCTGTTCAGATATAGTCACAGTAATGACTTCACTTCTCTGGTACCAAATTCTGCCTTGGTTACTTTTCTAATTATTGAGACAAAATACCTGACATCCACAAGTTAAGGGAGGAAAGGTTTATTTAGCTCACAGTTTGCAGAGGTTTCAGTCCATAATCAACTGGCTACAAGTAAGGGTGGCATGACAGAAAGGCAACCATTCATAGTGGCAGAAGATACCAAAAGCAACAAGAGCAGAATGGCAAAGAAAACTCTTTTTGCCTCTTTTATGTTATCCACACTGCTGAGATTAGAGTGATGCCAATCCAATCAGTGGAGTAATCCAGCAAAAATCACCCAGTCCCTTAATCCTAGCACTCTTAGTGAATCCTTCACAAAGTCTAGATGCAGTTTCCTCTAAAAAAGCCTGACCCCTAGGACTGTATGAGGCCTTGGGGAGACATCTAGATACAAACCATAACAACTTTCCTCCGATGAATTCAGAAATACAAAAACTGAGATCCACAGGGTTAAACTCTAGGCTAAATGATCTTCATTTCCCTCTGTGACTTCAAGTCTAATCCCCTTGGAGATCTTTTAATTTCCAGATTTAATCTTGCTTTTTACTTCGCTGACGAGATACTAGTTTCTTATGAGCAATGAGCCATACTGCAATAATTTAAAATGTTCCCTTACTTTATTTAATTTTTGGATATGTGGAACCATGGCCATAATAGTTCACGGTTCTTTCTTTAGTATTATGGTAGCAGCACCCTATATTATGGTGCTTTAGGAGTAGCTATGTCATTGTATGTGTTCAGAACTTTGTCAAGGTAAATACTCTATTAGGTGGCCTTGGGGCCACTGAGATACAAAGGACATTGCCCTTGTTTTTAAGGAGCTTTCTTCTCTGGGGAGGTATAGACAGCAAAACAAATAGCAATTTCATGTGATACAAACATTGACAAGATTGGGTGGAGAGGGAGAGCAACTGAGTGTAAAAAGTGAGTTTTTTTAAAAGCAGAAACCAGTGAGCTTTTGCTTAAAGTTGATAAAAATGAGAACAAATGGAAAAAAGTAAGTGCATTCATATCTCAGTGAAGGAGGGAAGGTTAACTTAGGAACAATGGTGACAGGCATTGGTGGCTTCCAACCGCCATGACCACTGTCCCAAAAACCAATGAATTTCTAGGAAGAGTACCAGAGTGGCAGTTTCAAGATATGAGCACATACTCTCCACTGAGATTTCTGTGTCTGTCTCTAAGGACAGAACATTTGCATATTATTGCACACCACACCTCAGAGATGACACAAGCTCCTGAGAGGAGAAGTATTAAATGGCCAAGAGCGGGTACAGAGAATGGGTCCTTGGGTCCCCAGGACTACTAGGGGTATAGGGAGAGATGCATACAGAGGCTCCTTGAGCTGTATTTTGAAAAGAGAGAGAGAGAGAGAGAGAGAGAGAGAGAGAGAGAGAGAGAGAGAGAGAATGTGTGTGTTCATGTGTGTGTGTGTTAGGAGCATGGAGTAGACCAGAGCTCCTATCAGATGGATGATGTTCAAAGACTCACATAGATTAAGCCAACATAAGCTTTGAACAGAAGTTTTGAGTAATGGAAAGGGAATTGCATTTGTTACAAAGGCAGGAGTTGGGGGCCAGAGCAGTTTTATCTGAAGAAGTTTCCCACAAGACTTTACTGTATACAGGGAACAGTTTCATCTTTCTACTGGAGGAGCTGATTAACAGCGCCAGAACAGCCCAAGTGTGGACTAGAAGGACACACAGGTATGGCACTGGGAAAACCGATAGTCCAGACTGATGTCAAGGGACAGATGCCCACTGACCTTTCCACACCTCTCATAGCCTGTCACCTGGCAACCAATGATACATTTTCCACTTCAAATAGACTCTGCTTCTTTCAGAGTCCTGCTTCCCACTCCATGCACTCCTGCCAGCTCAAGTCCTTGCCATGCTCCTGCCAAGAAACAAATTCCTCCACTGGGGGAAATTATTTCCTTCCTCTCTACCTAAGCACAGCCTTCTCACCCTCTCAGTAGAGATTATGCAGAAAAAGAAAATTAGAGAAGTGAGCTTAGTTTGTTCATTGTTTCATCTATTCTCGGAGCATCTACTACATCTACTCCAGCACTCTCAGGCATAATGGATGAGTAGTGAATAAGTAAAACTAAAAGCCATTTCTTCCTGGACCCTATATTCTCACTAGGAGATTCTAGCCGTATACAGGATAAACCAGTGAATTATACAGTGCACTAGACAGGTAAGCTGAGGCACCATGTGGGGAACGGGCTGGAAATGTGTGTAGAGATGGGTGAGGAGACAGGCATCATTCTGGATGGGTTATTCATAAAAGGCCACCTTGGGAAGGTAGCAGATGATAGGATAAGGAGGTTATTTCTGCTTTTGATAGACAAACTTGGATTGATAGTAATGGCTTAGAAATTTCATTGTTTATTTCTTCCTTCATTTTCACAAGAGATGTTCCCTGACATTTCCCTTGAAATGTTAATCTCTCTTTAACTATCTTGCATTTTTCCACTTGTAATGGTTTGTCTATGGGGAATCATTTCTCTTCCATAAAAAAGCAATATAACACTCATAAAGACAAAGGGAAATTGACATCCAGCCTTAGTTGGAGATGGAGGTGAAAAGACACGACATGGTACAAACTGGGAAGACAACTCCCCAGAAAAGAGAACAGAGCCAGGCTCAATCCAGCACCATGCCCACAGAAATGGAACTCGAGGAGGTGGATGCTATTTTACAACAGAAACATGTGGATTTATACATGGAGTCTTCTGATTTTTAAATTCTTTCCACCTTTAAACTTGTCACCATCATGATCATGAACTCTGCCCCTACCACCACCATCACAAAAATGTAGGCTGAATAAAATGCTGCTTTCTGCACAGCTGATGATTTGTGACTCCTACTTTAGGGCTGAGTTGAGATAACTGAGTCCATTGTGTCTTCTTTACACTTTGCATTTATTGGCTCACTCAGCCTTTGCCCTGAGGTTGCCGAGGACCAGGCGCTAAACTCAGGATGTGCTCATGATTAAAGCACACCTACCTCCCAGAAGCTTTAGTTAGATTCTTTTGCTATTATTTGTGCTGCACATAGCATCGAGAGTTTTAGAGTAAGAAGGGCACCCTTGAGAGTGAAATTTATTTTGATCATTCGATCACACAAATGAACACTTTATTTTATCAGTATCTCCTGCATTTGGTTTGTTTATTGCTTCATTTGGGTATGTATTGTCTCTATAAAACATCTTTATGCCCCTGGTAAGGAACAGTATCTTGTACGTTTTGTACCTTTTGGGCAGTTTGCTGAGTATTGAACACATGGTAGGTACTCGGTAAATATCTTTTTCAGTGGATGGCTGCATTATGCAGAGAGCCTCACACTTAAAAAAAAGGATCTTCCATAAACGCTGATGTAGAGTCCACCAGTCCTCGCTCACTCCTGCGAGTGCAAAAGTTTTTTACAGAGGAGTGGGGGAGGAAGGACCAGGCTTGTGAATATGTGACTCTGTAGGAGGCGCTTCAGAAGCCAAGCGACTGTGAGAGAAGATGTTCATTTGTTACGATGTTGCAGAAAACCATTGTAATGCCTTCATTCAGCACACTTAACCATGGGTGCAAATCCATTTGCTCTTTGTGCATATTATAATAGAGGTATCATGTTCAAGCAATTAAGAAAGAAAGAAAGGATGCTTTATGCCATGCAGGATCTGCTCTCAGATGTGGTGTTCTTTCTACAGAATCACTGGCTGGAAAATGCCAGCCTTAGGAGGGTTCGAATACCACTTTGTGAACAGTCAACAAGCTGGCCCTGGGGTTCGCTCTCTCACTTGTAAAATCTGTTACGCTTGTAAAATCCGTTCTTTTTATTTTACATTAGTAAATATTAATAGATATGTAAAGAATTGGGGACAACAGTGCAGAGATTATTCCTGTTTCATCATCCTTACACACAATAGGTTATGCATGGGCGTTCGCGTGTGTTGTCTCTGTGTGATTTTATCTACCTGTAGCTTGTGGTAACGGTGCCCACAATCAAAATCAGACCTGCTGTGTTACTACAGAGACTTCCTGAGCTGCTTCTTCATAGCTTCATTCTCTCAGTAATCATGTATTTTAATTCTTGAAGCAAGAGTGGCAGAGTTAAAGGCTTAGTTCCACAATTTGGTAGATATAGTCATCTATCTGGATGTATGGGGACTCTTGCTGGATACCGAAATACACGTTCAAGCCCCTTGATGTCAGACGGTGCAGTGGCCCCCTAGAACCTGCATGCAGCCTCCCATATGCCGCACACCATTTCTAGATTACTCACAAAGCTGAAGCCAATGCAAATGCTATGTAAATAGGTGTTACCCTCTGGTATTTAGGGGATAATGACAAGAAAAACATATCTGGACGTGTTCAGGACAGACATTCTTGTAAAAAAAAGATATTTTTGATCCACAGTCGGTTGAATCCATGGATGCGGAACCTGTGGATACGGAATACCGATTACACTAATTAACAGCCCGAGCAATTTAATTAGTTCTGTCAGGTGACTGGCTGAATTTTCAGCATCAAGGCTTTCTGGAATTTTCATTTTCAGTGTGTGCGATTACTATTCCACTTGGAAGGGGTAAGTGCTACTTTGCTGATTCTGTGATGGCGCCGTTTAGAGAGGGATATATATGTTCCTCGCACTTGCCCGTCGCTCATTTTTTTCAGGAACGTGTTAATTAGTGGAGAGGTCTACTTATCCCGAACGCACAGATTTTCTGCTGACCTAGATCTGGGCTGTTTTATTTTATTTTCTCTTTCAAATCCCCCCATGAGGAGATGCATCTCATTTTCATGAGATGCATGGGATGAGGGAGGATAAGCGATCTCGCATTACATCAAACACTCATGATTTGTTAAACATTAAATTCCAAAGGAAAAAAAACTAGGTTTGGATTAGATGATGAGAAGGGCTTCCAGGCAATGAGCTCAAAGCTGTCTGAATTTCTGCTTCCTCCCTTGCTGGGTGGCTGAGCAAAGAGACTCACCCTGTGTGAGGCAGGATAACCCTCAGGGGCAAACTCCTGTTGCCTCTTTTGCTGGTGACTGGCACCTAACTGACCCATGTGTTACCTGTGGTTACTGCCCTTGGAGAGCTGCAGAGCCCACTGACTCTCACCGTGGGCTACCAGCTGACTCAGACCAAGAGCAAGGGTTTCTACAACCCTCAGCCTACGACCATGTAGGTCCTGAGCAGATTCCTCCCTTCTTAAACACTCCCCTTGGCCATTTTTGTGGGTTTTACACACTGAGCCCTTTCTCAGTCCAGGCTGATACCTTTAGGTCTTAGCCACCTGGGCCCTGCTGAGGAACAGGGATGATGCAATTCAGAATTGGTCTCTTGAGGATGAGACCGGTTGGGCCTTGATGGAGACTGACCATCCTAATCAATCCGACTAACTTGACAATCGCTCAGTAAGGACTTGGTTCAAAAGTGAGAGTGAGGTGTTGGTTGAAAATCATAAGAAATAGTGCAGAAGCCAAGGTTAGTTACCATGGGGCAAAGCTGTCACTTCCGGGGCTGAAGTACAGGAGAGACAGAGTCCTTGGCAGGCCAGCAGAGGGGAACTGAGGCCTTTAGATGAGATGCTCAGCAGGTCTGCAGCAAATGTACAGAGCCTGGAGGACACGCTGGACTTCACTCTGCTCCCATAGCTCCTGTGCTGCCCCTGCTAGCTGGCAAAGACTAGCCTGATCCTAAAGACCAACAAGCCCTGAGATACAGCCTTATCTTCAGCCTCTGGAACATGACAGGCTACAGAAAGGAACAGCACGGTTCTGTAGACTGCTGAGCAGTCATCCAGCCCCAAGGTGTCACTGGCATTTGGGGTGGATGAGGGCAAGTAGGGTTTGCAGGAGGGCCCCTTCCATGCCCACTTGCCCATGTTCACCCAGCCTTTCATCTCTGCTGTCTGAGTCCAGCTCTGCAAGGGTCCCGTGGTCCTGAGACCTGGCTAGCCTCAGCATGTACTGTTCCTGTGCCTCACTGCTCTGCATGGGTCGCAAAGCTGTGCTTCTGTTCAAAAGCTTCTGGAACTCAGAGGAGTGAGGAAGAATGGAAAAAAGCACGCCAGGAGCCCCAAACTGCCAAAGCAGAACCCTAGCTTCCTACCTCTCTTTTTTTTCAATTCTGTATCTTTTTCCTTCTACTTTTCCTGTCCTTTTTTTTCTATTTCTCCATTGTCCTGAGTCCTGACTCTTGTGGTTTAATTACCAGTATGACCTTATCTCCCTGGAATCATCTGGAGTTTTCCCGAAACATCTGCTGCTGACTCAAAGCTGTCAGGGATGTTTGTGAGGATACGCTGCTATGAGGATCCTATTCCTTTAGTAATTACCCTTTCTCGTCTCATGTCTGGTTATTTTTGTTTAAATCCAAGACAGAGTGAGTTAGGATGGGGGGATCAGGTCACAGAGGGGGAGCAGACCCATGACCTGGCCATAGCTTTATATTTCTCCAGAGCTGCTGGTAATTTAGCAGATTTGCTTACTCAAGGCAAAGGCTGATTGCTATTCCTCTTGGTTTTCAAGGATGAGGAAGTGCACTTCTCAGGGAGGTTGTGGTTGAGTGAACCTGAGGTGCAGTCATGGGCCCAGATGGGGCATCTTGGCTCTCTGGAGCCTTCCGTCATTCCAGTTCGCCCTGTGGGTGTGTTTTCCCACCGAAGGCTCTGGTTCACTGCTCTTCCAGAATCAGCATAACATAGGGGAAGCCTTATAAATTACCATTGCATGGGGACTCACTCTGTGTGTATTTTGTTTTCAGAAATTCTCATTAGGCAGGAGAATGTAGCAGGATCTCTGCAGCGCTCTGTCCCCAGGTGGTGCTTTGTGGAAGCTTGGGGACAAGGTGTCATCTTATGCAAACTTTTTCTTGTGACTTTATTTTTACTAGGTTCCCCTCTTTATAGCTTTTCTGGTTTGTTTCTTTGTTTGAGTGGATGCCAATAATCTTTCTACTTATGAATCTTTTTGGTGTCACTTTCAAGAATCAGAAAGTACAATGATAATTGTCCCATGACTTTGGACAGATGCTTATCCACTCATTAAACTTTGTTCCTTCCCCCTACCCAGACATCAAGTTTTAAAAATCACTGTCTACCAGTGTCAGCCCTGGCTAATGAGAAAAAGCCAAATTTGCTGGTGGTGGTCTTCCTTATGGCCAGCTTCCTTTTCTGTTCCCTTCTTTCCTTTTCATCCTCTATGTTCTTCTGAGATCTCAGTTATCCTTGTATCCTCTGGGTGTTCGTGAAGACACCTCAAGGCCACCTGTGTTCCCTGGGCCTCGTCTTCCACACCATGGGATTTTCTTTTCATCCAGTACATGGCTGGGGCACTAAGGAATGACTGCTTGTAGAGGACATATGTGCATTTCTAGATTTATCTATGCATATACATCATGTATGTCATTTATTTACAAATGTGTATTTTAACAATGCTTTCTGGAGACAATGCAGAAATTCAAAGGCAAATTCTCTGGCCTCACAGTGGAAAACATAATGAGATACCAAGACAGACATTTTGGATCAGATGAATCCTCTTCAAATTTTCCAGGGGCTGTGACTTCTGTTTTGGCTCTTTTTTGTGATGGGGTCTGTCACTGAGATAGTCCCTAGCACAGTGGTCCTTGCCCTGGGCTGGCTGCATCCTATATGGGGCATACAAAGTAAAGAAGGGAAAAGCATGCTGTGGGAACAGTTCATATTTATAAATTATTTTTCAATATTTATTAAATTATGTCAAGTAAATTTGTAACTATAGGTGACTTAAAAATATTAGTAGATTAAGTCTTGCCAGAAAGGAAAATTTAATTTCATATTTTAGCATGAAATTATTAGGCATGATATTAAGGGGAATAGCTTCTCTAAGCAGACTCTGCTGCCCCAAACTCTATCTGTCAAGAAGGCTGTCCCCCATCAGAGTATAATGCTGACAAGTTACATTTGGGAACAAAGGGAGCTTTAGGGTAGTTGCTTATTTGGATCTTGCCCACCTACACTTTTAGAGGTTCTGACATTCATCACACCTCGGCAATGCTCGAATCCGACATCACCTCTTAAGTCTCTGAGCTCATCTGAGCAGTGAACGAAATGAAATGTAAACGAATGATGTAGTCAAGAGGGAAAAGAGCAAAGTTGTACCGATTATGCACCATTTGTTCACCTCTATCAGTATCAAGCAATTTGTAAAGAGGCTGACGTTACAAGTGAACTTGATGTAGGATGCTGAGAATCTGGAGAGAGTTCACCATCTATTCAGGAACCGTTCACACTTCTTTCCTGCTTTCAAGGTGAGTGCTCCTCTTTGCTTCCGCCCTCACCTTACACACACCTGTCTCTAACCACACCTCCCACCTCACTCCTGTCCTCCCTTGCCCCCGGCGGTTGACATAAATATTGCAGTTATTCTTGTGAAGGATTAAGCTCTGCCCATCCGTGTTCCCCTAAGGGACATCAGAAATCCAGATACTGATTTTTTTTTAAGCAAAATGTTACGTGGATTAGCACTCAAGGGGATTAGGTAAAGGACTAGCACTCCCCATTTTCCCTAACAGTTTGCAGGTTAACGAAGGCCTGTTATAAATTCAACCATGTTCCTCAAATGGTCCTAAATCCCAGAATCCCAGTACTTTATCTGAAAGTGAGGACTTTGCAGATGTAGTTCAGATGGGTCGTGCTAGGGTAGGACAATTCTTCATGCAGTTTAGTGGGTATTCCTGTAACAAAAGAAGAAGGCTGGGGAATGTGGCTTAGAGGTAGCGTTTGCCAAGCATGTGCGAGGCCCTGGGTTCCATCATCAGTAGAAAGAGAATGAGGGTGGGGAGGGGAAGGGACCAAAGTGCAGCCATTGCAAGCCATGGAAGCCAAGCATTGCTGGAACTCCAGAAGTTAAGAGAAGGCATGAAATAGGCATTCCCTTAGAGCCTTCAAGAGAACACGCTTCTGCCATCACTCTCAGACTTCAGCCTTTGAGCAGTGAGACAATGTATTTCAGTTATGTTAAACAACCACGTTTATAGTGCTTTGTTACCACGGCCCTAGGAAAGTAAAGTGACCTTTGGTAAAGCAACAACAGCAGCAGCAACAATAACAGCCCCCTGTCCCGTACAGTCAGAAGCGAGCATGGACAGGTGGGTGTCAGGATATTTGAACACTTTCCTTGAAACCATCTCTGATTTGGACAGGTTTCCATCAAGCATGTAGATGGCACTATGTCCCTTTAAGAGAAGAACAATAACTTTGCCATGGCATGCGCTCTTGAGGTACAAAGCTGAGAAGCTCTGAATAATAGTGGATGAACAGGATTCTCTGTTGTGCACCACTAATGTTTTGGTAAATTGAATCATATTTTAAGAACTCAGAGATAGCTACTTAATTCTTTTGTATAGCAAGTATGGCTTTTTTTTCCATCTACAAAACAGATTTTTTGATCTCAGTTTTCTTAAAGTAGGGAACATAGTCATGTATCACATAACAATAGAAAAAAGAATCTTAAGTATTTGGTGTTAGGTTAAAAAAAGCTAGAAAAGATTGACCTGCAGGTTTCTTCTGAGACACTGTAGGCAGACAGACTTGGAATAATTTTACTAACTGATTTGCAATAGCAGATTCTAAATCGAGAAACAGGGTGAATTATAACCTACTTCAAATGCTTGAGATTCTATAAATAAATATCACTTAATATATTTGCTTTTTATAAATGTAATAATACTAATACCAACTCAAGACCATTTTATTTTCACATCCCAGCCTGACTTGACTGCTAGGGGCCAATATTTTTCCCAAAAAGGAAATTCCTTGGGATGTTCTCAAAGCTTAGGATCAAACGGAGAAAATGTAATTCGACAAGAGTGAAACTACAGTAGAGTTGGTTCATGGACTAATTCATGATACACTGAATAAATACTGTGTGCTCCATTCTATAGGATGTTTTCACAGCCTACTTCTTATCCTTGTAGAGATACTCCTGAATCTAATGACAGAACATGTAGACCAGGGAAGGCTGAAATAACAGTTGTAGACTGTACAAATGGCCAAATACTTCAAGTAATGTGCTGACAATAAGCGCTCTGTGTTAGTAGGGGCTGGCGATATCCCTGGGAAGGAATTTGGTTCATTGCACTAATATTGTGCACAGATTCTTCCTTTACTCACTCTGGGGCAACAACCATTCATGGAGACCGTAATTGCATATTGGAGGTGTGCGGTCCCTAAAGGCATCTGTGTGCCCCAGCGGGCAAACTGCTTCCGTGCGCGCAGCAAGCTTTCAAATTCCATGACTCCAAAAAGCAAAGTCTGTGAATCGAAAACCTTTCCCCTTGTGAGGCCGAGACGGCTTCGTGAAGATTTTTGTTTTATTTCAGTCTCATCCGCAAAGCTGTTCCCATGGCTCAGAGGGACTTTTCCTTCAAAACTCATTTTTAATTAAACCCAAATGTTCATCTCCTCCTTATAACCAAATAGATCTTTTTTTAGGTTTCTAAAGAGGCAGGTGAGGTATGTGCTTTGAGTATAAAATGTAAGGGGGAGAAAGGGATGCATAAAACTCAGCAATCAAGCAAGATAAATACTGTTCGCATGCCGTCTTTGAAAGAATCCAAAATTAGTGCCAAAAGTCCTGTGATGAATAAAATATCAAAATTTTAAATAAAGGTGAGATCGATACTGTTGATTTTTTCCCCTTTCGCCTCAGGATCCATTTTAGTCCCTTGTTCAGCCGTGGTTTTATAAGAATACCATCAATAAACACTAGGCCCGCATTTAAAACCCTCTTAATTCCCTTCTGAAGATGAAAAGTTTTCAGTTTAGTAAACAAGATCTCACCGTTCATTGTTTGACTCACTTATCCCTCAGCACGGATAGAGCTTCTGCCTCGCTCGTCTCCTGGGCCCTCTGGTCGCACATGTGAGAACTCTTCATAATTCATTAAATCCTGTCCTTAATTTCCTACTTCCCCTATTTCATGCTCTTCAACTTTGATTTTCTCCTGGCTTTGGCCACAGAGGGTGCCGACAGGCCAGGTGAGCAGCGTGCAAGCCTCCTAATGCTCAGATTCTCACCCCGTGTGTATCTCCATGTGTCCGCATCACCCTACTTAGCGAGCTAAACCACCTCCTGCTGATTTGGAGCCAAAGGAGCCACTAGCTCCATGAAGCGAGAGGCCATGGCCCTTTGTGCAAGAGGCCCAGGTTGCACCCTGTCACTAGAGACAGCTGAAGGAGACCACGTCGCTGGTGTCACTTATAAAGCGGCTGCCTCTCCTGGCAAACAGGAAGCTGTTTATAGTTCACAGCTCCTCCTGGTGGGTTAAACACTGTAAATCCTTGTGAGTAATGCCAGAGCTATAGAATCAATAAATACCGAGATGACCTTCACTCGGCCTGCCCTGTAAGTGGATGATCTCTGAGTGACAGAAGCCTCCTTGCTACCTGGGGAAAATGTAATCTGGAGAAAATGACAAGGATCACTTCTGGGTTATTTTATTCTGCCTTCCCTACTTTTAATCGGTTGTGGCAGGGCAAGAGATTTTCAGGTGTGTTTCTCAAGTTTAATTTTTAAGAGCTTCAGTCTTCAGGGTGATATCAGCTATCCAGTGAATGATGAAATCCCTCGAATCTTTTTTTCTGGGAGGGTGGCAGGCAAAATCAACTCCTGAGCCAGCTGCTACCCTGCAGAGGACTGAACTAGAAGCTGGCTGGAGCAGAGGGCTGAAAATGGGCTTGCAGGGCACCCAGAGGGGGGCTGTTGTCAGGAGACCTCTCATTGCTGATGGAAGCAACAGAAATTTACTCACTTCCTGTCCTGGAGGCCAAGTTGCTGTTCAAGGCATTGGCCAGACCAGTTCCTAATGCAGGGCCCCAGGAGGGTCTGCTGCACTCCCTCTGCAGCCGGTGGCCGTTGGCTTCTTGGCATCTCTTGACTGTGGCAGCCTCCGCTCCACCTGCCTCTGCCCTCTCTGCCTCCCTTCACCTGCGCGTGTGTCTTTCTCAGTGTCTGTCCTGGTTCCCTTCTTCAATTAGGGCACTAGTCATTGGATTTAGGGCTCACCTCATCCAGTATGACCTCATCTGACTAGGTTGCAGCTGCAGAGACCCTATTTTCAATTAAGGTCCCACTCATAGAAAGTGGGGTTTAGGACACATGTTTTGTGGAGACATAATTCAGTCCACAATAGTGCCTCATAGTAAGCAGCAAACAGTCTTTTTCCAGTTACTGGAATAAAGTAGATTAAAGTTCTTCACAGTGTTCTGTCTTACTTTAGAGTGATGGTTATCAATTTAAAACAATGCTTTTTAAAAAGACATATTATAGTTCAGAATATCTGCTATGGACTCCATAATCTGTGTTTTAACAGAATTTGAATAATTCTGCCACAGATGGTGTGGGAGCACTACTTTAAGAACCACTTCATGCTTCACCTTAACTCTTCTAAAACTATTAGTGTCTTATTATTTATTCCTGGATACTCCATACATTAGACAACTTATTCATCTCTGGTTCATTTTTATAATGTGGTGCATAAAATGATTTCCATTGCTAGTCCTAATTTATTACTAACCATCCCTTAATTGCAGGTTTGTGAGTGGGTCGTTTACTTAGGAAAAACATATCATCAGAGTCCTTTCTCATTTTCCAAATTGCTTTGAAATCTATTCAAATTATAAAAAGATACTTTAATTTTGATTTTTGAATGCCAGTTGCCATTTTGTTTGAAGATATCAGATGGATGCAATAAAAGCTAAAGGTTCATGTCAATGATTTATACTTAAGCATAATGCAGTCAACTTCCATTACTGTTACAGAATACCTGAGGTAAATAATTTGAAAGGAAGAAAGGTTTATTTTGGCTCTCAATTACGGTCCATAGTCACTTGGCCCTGTTATTGTGGGACTTGGGGTGGCACAGTATATCATAGTGTGAGAACTTACTGGAGGTGGCCAGGAAGCAAATTGAGAGAGAGGAATGGACTGGTACTTCAGTGTCCTATTAAAAAAAAATTGCCAGTGATCAAACTTTCTCCCTTTGGCTTCCACCTCTTAAAGGTTTTTGCCATCTTCCAATAGCACCACAGTCTGGAGATCAAACCTTCAACAGATGAGTTTTGGGGGGACATTCAAGATCCAAACTATCACACATGCTAACGCTCTTTCACATGACACTCAGAGCCATTAAAGAACAGGATAGTAAAGGAAGCTATGAGCTGGGGTTGGGAAGGAAACTTCAGATACATTTTTTTATCTGCATAGTGAGGTTAGTTATAGGACTGGCTATTTATGGAAGGGCTTGGAAGAGAGTAAACATTTAATAAAAAATAGATATTTTCTGATTTTGACATTGAATAGAGATAACTTGCACCTTTGGAAAGGTTTTTCTACTTGCCTTACAAATGATTCCTTAAGAAGCAAGAGGTAACAATAGAAGACAATTGTTGTATTTTTTCCCATTGTCACTTAAATGTTGGTGAACAATGAGTCCAGAGACAGCTCCTCAAATAGTTTTTTAGTTATGTTGGCCAAGTGTAGGTAGTAAAACCTTGTATATAGACATGCATTAAGTGTTCCTGTGTAGCAAATATTTGCACACTTGGTAATTATTTTCTCATTTTTCATTGTGGACAAAAAGAAACCAGAGTCTTCTTTCCTTCTGTTTATTGTTAATACTTGTAATTGATTAAAAAAAATACTTGTATAGTGGTTCAGTTTAAGGATAGTGGTACAGTAAAAAGTCTTAACTACTTAGGGCTGTCCTTTGGCTCCATATACAGACTGACCTACATTTCTACATGTCATATTCACCTATGTGTCTATTGCAATATGTACATGACTTGGGAAGTGAAATTTTCTTTTACTTTTTCATGAAAAGTTAAAAAAAGCAAAATTCCCAACACTTAAATAACTGTGTGGCACCTCTAAGATTTTTGCCTTCTAATATGCAGAACCATAGGTATGGGAATAGAATGATCTCGACTTAGCTTCATGACTTCCCTTTGGGATTTTTAAAATTTGAAATTCTTTGGTAATTGAGATATATGTGTGTTTTTCCTAATGTCGTTCAGAGGAATTATATAGCTAACAAGCCACCCCTGGGCTTGGGGGTGGATTATTTTCCACTACCATGTGAATACTTAACTATTTCTCCCCCAAATTCCAAATTTTATCATTTCTCTGAGTTGTAAGTTTCTGTGGAGTTTTGTTTAACCTCCATCATTTGCCATGTAAACCTGTTATTTACTTTTAAGGCACTGTTAAGTTACTGAGTGGGTACCACTTAATGGAGAAGCATGCACTTTCTTATAATTTATGTTTCAGCAAATTTAGAAATTATGCAGCACTGCATACACAGAAATAATTCATAGTTTAGTTTCTACAGATCATCTATCTTTGAAAGTTTTGCACAAAACTGCATCTCAGCTCACATTTATTTTACTACCTTGACCTACAAAAAGCATCACTCTTTCACACTTTTGGTCTCTTTTTATGCAATTCTTGTTCAGAATTCTAATGAAACAGTGACCCTAATTTGCAAAATGTTCACATTCAATTTATTTTCCCTTTAGCAATAAATTTCTTGAACTTGTAGCCTTGACTGTCAGAGGCCCCAAGTGAGTTGTTAAAGATATGTTACCTTCTTTGGGTATATGAATGACAGCACATGTTAGGAAGGGAGAGATCTGGAATGAAAACCCCTAAAATAACACTGCTGCAGATGCTGCCCATGGTAACAGCACTTAACTAACTGCTGTGCTGAAGTCAATGGTTGGAAGGCAATGCTGTGTTCCAGAAGGAAGACCATGGCCCTACTCCCTGCTCAAGCTAAGGCCAATGGCAAGACAGAAGACCAACAGTGAAATATCAGGGTTAAAACGTTTCTAAAATAATATCCAGCTCCTACTGTGATTCAGTCCCTAAAGTAGGTGCCAATCCGTGATGTGGGAATCAGCTCCTCCCTGGGTTCCCACAGACAGTTTATGCAGTTTTACTACAGAGTTTTAAAACTGGTGAAATTTCTTGCTCACTATGACTTCCTTTCTATGTGCAAAGTTTAGGGTTGTTGCAGGGATCAAGTGAATAAATGTACTCATTCATGGCACAGGTGTCTGCAGAGGCTGACCATCACCAATCTGGCTTCCTCAGAGCGCATTTGGTCCTAGATAGGGTTCCATGATGTCATCTTCTCAGAAGACTATGGAGATGGTTGGTCAGAAAGAAAATCAAAGACCAAGAGTAGCTAAATTACTGGCTCTTGTGGGATTTGACAGCTGGCAGTTAATGCCTTCTGCAAGTAAGATGCAAAGTTGAGGCCACAAAGCAAGGCTGGTTAATGGTGCTCCTGGTATAGTCCGCCTCTGGCCTTAAGTGCTTTGCGTGTGGCCTGTGTGTTACCCAGAACTCGCTGTCATCAGCTGCCGCCTGGCCCGATTAGAAATCATTAGGTGGAAATTTCCCCCGGGGGAGCTGTTCTTATCTCTTAAATCTTTGACAGCAAGTAAGACGTTAACATTTAAGTCTGATTTCTGTTTTTCTAAATGATCTTTGTTCATGAAGAATCCAAATTGGAAATTCACTGCAGTGTTAAGAAAATCAGTCAACAAAAGGACACGGCATCAACAATTAGAGCAGAATGGCTTAAACATACACGAATCGAATCGCCTCCACCCACAGTGACTACGTGTTGCTGAAGGTCATGGGAGAATGAAGTGCTTCGGGGGAGAGATGGTTTCGGAAGTCCCAGGAAGGACAATGGAAACAGCTATTTAGCGAGGTCTCACTATTGCCTGGGTCTATTTCTGAAGGTTTTTAATATTCCATCCCATTGATTTCTCATCATGTATTACTATTGCTGTTGTTATTGTTATTAATTTGGGTTTGGCTTTTTGAGGAACCCAGATGACTAATTTTTAGTCTGTCGTCGTCAGTCTTTGTTACTAGTCGAGCCAGGCTGAAGTCCTCACTGTGTACCAACCCCTAACCAGGAATGTGTTTAGAACAAGCACTCAAGCTCTCCTGACCAGCTATTATTTATTGAATTGTACAAATGAAAACACTGAAACTTCTGGACCTAAATGGAGCTGTCCTGAACCTGATCAAAGTCATAGGAAGAGTGGTAGTATATCCCTCCTTGGAGGAAATGGAGGGGAAATACTTTGGTTCAAAGATTCAGGAGCTAGTAAAGTAGGTGGTGACAAACTTGTGTCTAAACAGTGGGAAAATTTTTTCCCGCTTTTTAGTTGTAGGTATTTTTTCCCTCCCATAATTCTTGGAATATCACCCTCTTTAAGGGTTAAGCCCTTATTTAACCAAGGTATCATAAAACAGATTTCAAAAAACCTACTATTTCATTGAGCATTTATGACCTCAATTTATCCACACTCTGGATTTCTTCTTCCTCTTTCTGTTCAATAATAATGAGGTGAAGTATACTTTGCAACTTTTTTTGTTTTGGATTCTTGATTTTGGGTTTTTTTTCCCTCTTTCCCTGGAACACGCTCACATTCACTTTCCTTGCTTCCAGCTTTTTGTTTCAGGGAAAAGTATCTACTCCACAGCCTCCCTTTAAGGAAGCTTATTATAAAAAATACCAAACCTTTATCCCTTTTCTGGAAAACTTTTCATCCTGGGAGGAGTCACAAATCAAAAAAAAAAAAAAAAAAAGAAAAGAAAAAGAAAAAGAAAAAAACACCCAAAAAACCCAGCATTGAGGTACACATACTTCACAGTCCGATCCAGTGAGATGCTGCCATTTTCATACTAAGAAATAATGTATGACCTAGACAAGACCCAGACATGGGCTCATGAGAAAGACTATGGGGCTTTAAAATTACTGTCTTGATCATGGAAAGAAATATGAGTAATCACTGGCATCCACTGACTGAAGATGGTCTTTGGGGGCAATCAGCGTTAGAGAATCAAAGAACATCTGGAAATCAGCATATTTTGAGCTAGTTCACACCCTGCTTGGCTCATATTTCCACAGACTGATGTACTGAAGTAGTTACGCTGCCCTGAGAAAAGAAGCCTGGGTGAATCCTTGGGGATTCAGAACTTTCAGCGAGGCGAGAAGGGAGCAGCAGGAGGCGATTCCCCCTCACTGGGCTCCAAATGCTACACTTGCAGCTCTCGGGCGTCATGGTTCATTTTTTAACTTCCTTCAACTTTTTCTCAGAGTCAACCAGCAAAATGCTTTTCCAAAGGATTTGACTCATAAAAATTATTATCTAACCTACATAAAAAAATGTCTGAGGAAGACCGACAATGTTTCTTTGATCCTTCTATCTCACCATTTATGATGAACCAAAGAGCCAAAGGTCTTCTGGTAAACCAGGACGTCAGTGAGGAGAGAATTGTACAGATGGTACCGATTCTGGCATGAAAATTCTCCCTAACACAGTACCCAGAAAAATAACTCTAGAGTCTCTATGAGATATTTGGCCTCAAAAAGGTCTTTATGTTACAAACTTTCAGTTCAGATACATACATTTATAAAACAAGAGACATCTTGAGATGTTTCTCGCCTGAGGTCTCCTGAGAACTCAAGAATTACCACGCTGAGAGATCTGGGTTTGTTCAGCCTGTGATAATTGGAAAGAAGTTCTGAGGGGTACAGCCCATCAAATATTTATCCTCCTGGATATCAAATCGAAGGATGGTAAATTTGCCCCTAAAGAATCTCGGTTCCTCAAAGGAACAAATTACATGTGTTAGCCATAAAGGAAGGTAGAGCTGTCTGAACGCATCTTCAATCCTAGTTGGTGCCACTTGCTGACAGGTGACGCACATCGAGGTGTGCTGCACGCCCAGAGCGTCTCTGAGGCTCCTGGAAAACTAGCGCAGGAGATTCGCTGTTCACTTCATGCATTTCATGTAAGAGATTATAGATTCAGCACATCCTATGTGCTCCCTCCTGCACTGCGAGGCAGACTTTCTCGCCCTTTTGCCCACAGAGGTGCTCCTCGCTCTGCTGTCTTCCTTATGAGCCTGCCATTCTTCAGAGGGCAATCACCATGGCCTGGGCGAAAGTAAGACAACTCACTCTCGGGTACCATTGTAGCTGATGCTCAGTGTCATCCTCTGGGCCACAGCAGCCTCCTGGACCTAGACCAGAGATCCTGGCCACGTACAGTAACTACATTGCACTAGCAGAAAGTGGTGACACTATGCCATGCTTAGTGGTGTCTTAACTGTTTTCATTTGTTCAGTCTTTAACCATTTGAGCATCTCAATGTTGCCCTTCTTCGAATACTGCACAGCTCAGGGGAGTGTAGTGATGGGCAGAGGGGAGGCTCAAGGCTGGATTTTTGGTGCTGGAGTCGGCACTGGCTCTTAACATTATACTTAATTTGTGGGTATTCAAGTGGGTATAATACCTGTTATAAAGGCCTTAGATCCATGGTTCTTAAATGTGAGGGTGTTTTAGAATTGCCAGGAGGGCTTGTTAAGGCAAAGATTTTGGGCTCCACTGTCTGAGATCTGGATTCAGCAGGTCTGGACTGGGGCTTCAACACTTGATCTCTGAGCCAGCTAAGGAGGTGCTCACCTGTAATCCCAGCACTCTGGGAGGCTGAGGCAGAAGAATTGCAAGTTTGAGTTCAGCCTAAGCAACTGAGTGATTTAGTGAGATCCTGTTTCAAAAAAAAAAAAAGAAAAGAAAAAGAAAAAGCTGGGGTTTTATCTCAGTCCAAAGGCTCTGGGTTCAATTCTCAGTATCCTCTCACCCAATTATTCCCTAACAAGCTGATGCTGATGATGAGGTTTGTACTCTTAGACACAGGTCCTCCATTCTGCCTTCACACTGGAATGTCACAGGATGTTTGGCCATCGAGATTGGTGCTTGGATTCTGCTTCCAAAAGACTCAGTGATTTCGAGAAGGATGAGGGGACACTGATAGCTTTTAATGTTTTCCCAGGAGACTGTAATGTGCAGTCCAGGGTAGAAGCAATATTTTGAGAAAGGGGCCAGCAAACCGTGGTCTCCATCTGGCTGCTGTTTTGTAATAAATCTTCTGGGAACACTCATTTGTTTGTGTAGTGTCCCTGACTGCTTTCACGGTGCAAGGACAGAGCTGCCTAGTGCAACAAACTGCTGTCCTGCAAAGCTCTGACAGTCACTCTTCTGCCCTTCATAGGTAATGAAAGCCATATGGAGGAAAATGGAACAATACCCTATACTTTTCTACCTCCAGAAAATCTTTCCAAATCTCACTAAAGCCCCTGTGTGGAGAATCAGGAAACTGAAAGGGAGTGAGCTCTTCTATAACAAGCCTTACTCAAAATTCTGATTTCTTATGTATCACACACGTACCAATCCCACCCACGGGATGTAAAAAGCAATACAAACATGTTCTAGTACATATTTGAAAAATTTGGATTTGCTTTTTAATAACCCCTCTCTGCTTTTTTTTTTTTTTTTAAACAGGGTCTCGTTACTTTGTTCAAATTGGCCTTGAGCTCACCGTGTAGCCCAGGCAGGCTTTGAAGTCACAGTGATCCTCCTGCTTCAGCTTCAGGTGCCAGGCTTACAGGGCTGTGCCACCATGCCCAGCTTCTCTGTGTTCCTCTGTTTCCTGTGCCTGATCCTCCTTTCCTACCACCCTAACGTTCCCCTCCTCCCTCTCTGCATTTACACAGCCTTCCTCGTCACATTAGGACTCAGCTTCACTTGGTGACCTCTGTTTTATGGTCCCCAACACATGCACAGCCTGCTGCAATGAAAGAGAATGGTCCATGGAATCAGGAGACCCGGACTGGAATCCTCCCTCTGCTGCTTAGCTACGAAGTCAGAGAACACGCTTAACTTGGGCGGATTCTGTTATCCTGATTAGGAAAACAGAGCTGATGACCCCTTCTTCCTAGGGTTACTGAGAAGATAAAGAAAATCAGTCAGATTGCAGTGCAAGCAGCAAAACACCTGGCAACACATTTCAGGAGAATTCAAGAAGTAAACTAAAGGCCCAGGAGACTTCCTAGAAAGGGCCAGGACTCATCCAGACTCTAAAATGGGTTTATCCTAGTTTCGCAAAGGAGGGAAGACCCCAAACATCTTTGGCAGACTTTATGGCTGGCCTGGGACCCTGGGATTAGTGCACGAAGCCTACATGCTCAGAGGCCAGCAGGACGGGGGTGGACAGCCCTGGCCTTTAGTGAGATTTATGGCCTTGGCTACGTCTAATATAGAATCTGGAAAAGGGCAAAACATGAGTCAAGAAACTATCTTTACCTAAAACTTCAAAGTTAGAAATAAAATGGAAGAAGGGTATAGCAAAAAATTTAAGTGAGGCTGAGTATTTTATGGTTAACTCCTGGGGCTCACAAGACTTCCTGGCTCAGCGCTCTATTAAGAGGGTAATGCATACAGATATTAATTCATAAAGCAGAGGAAGATCCTGGAATCCTCTCCCATCCCTGATGCTCAGACCAATTTCATCCCTAAATCCCTCATCTGTTGCCCCTGGGAAACCCTTTTCATGTACAGAATCCTCAAAATGGTTTCCAGAAACTTCATGTAAATGTACAGAGAAAGGAAAATGTGAACCTCTCTTAACTTGCATGTCATGGCTAAAGAGAAAAGTGTCTTTCTTGTAAACAGAGAGCCTCACATCTGTTACTTCTCTTACAATCTTCTGACATCGCATTCACTCATAGTAAAACTCATTACTGGTCAATTCAGTCAGCACCACCAAACAGATTCTCTTTATAAAATTCCAGAACTTTAAAAAAAAAAGCCCTTTGGAAAAATAATCTACTCCTCTTGATGACTGGACACAAGAACTTCATCATTTCTAAGAAGCTATCAGAAGTTTGTAAACCGCACATTTCAAGTCCGGCTCTGAAACTGGATTCAGCCCCGTTTTTTGATGCCCTCATGCCAGACACCCACAGCTGAGCCAGCCCCAGACAAGGGAATAAACTGGCAACAAAAACTACGTACAGAGAGATGATGCAGAGGCTTTTCATTTTCTATTTTGATAAAAACTTGAAAGATGAAAGAGCAAGAACACGATCAGTTAGACACAAGACTGCTAGTATCTGTATCGTTTTCATTTTCTTTGCTTGTCTTTTTTTTTTTTTGGCTCATCTTGGAACAGTGATTATTTCTCACCATTGCAGAACTAAAAAGACCATTTGGATAGGATCAGGCTTAGCTCATCGCTAGACTTCTGTTCAAACCAGCTGCTACCATAGGCCTCTGCTGGCCCCTCTATCGGCCACTCCTGGGGCCCACTAACACTCACTGGAAGAAACAAAGTAAATGAGGGTGAAAGAAGGAACCCCGAAGTATTAGAAGTGGAAAAATTAAATTTTCAATCAAAAGTGTGTCTCATTTCAAGAACCCACATTTGGGGAGATTCTGCTCGCCGCTGTCTCTCTCCTTTATATGTCTTGCCATCCAAAACATTCCTGCTTCCTAGTTACCAATTACTGATTTTCAGACAGCAGAGATCAAATCTTACATAAGTCTAGCTTGCTCTCTAGCTCTAGGATGAGGGAGAAAGTGATACAGAAGAACATATGTTTTTGTTTTAGGAACTTTTGATAGTATCCAAAAGGGGCTTCTTGTTTATATTTTGAGTGCTTGCAGATTTCCCCAAGAAGGAATTTCTTGCTTGAAAAAGCCTGGGAACAATTAGTTTACCTTTCACTTTTTATAGGGTATGGTCTTTGCTTCCCACCTTGCATAGGTTTGTCTCTGGAGTTAACTCCGAGTTTCCTCACTAGGCTCCTTCTCATTCCTGTTCTGAAATCCAGAAGCTCAGTAATGCGTCCACCAGCTTGACAGACAAGTGCTGCTTTCTGTGCACCAAGATGAAGTTCTCTTTGTTTCTGTTCCAGAATGCAGATAACTAGTCCTAGACCCTCTGCCTGGCTCCACTTACCACACAGCTGCCCATGCCTAGTTGAGATTAGAGCCACAGATTGGGCTGTGGAACCAAGTAGGGTGGTGGGCCCAGCTGAGCTGTGAACACCCAACCTTGGCTCATTCAGTGGTTACTGCAAATCAGGAACAAGCAAGCTTCATCTGTGAAAGGCTAGGTAATATTATTTTGGGCTTTGCAGGCCCTCAGGATGAAGTGCTGCTGTTGCATTATATATGCAGAATTAGGGCACATGGAAATGAAGGAGCAGGGCTGTGTTCCAATAAAACTTTATTTATACAAATAGGTTTGCTGATCCTTGTAAAGAAACCTCTCTACCCAATTCATGCAGCTTCTGGTTCACCGAATCCTCACCCTAACAACTATTTTATATTGCTCCCTAAATCAGCCTGGCAAAGAGAGTGTCTATGGAGCCCCTAGATCAAATGAAAATGTGCTCAAAAAAAAAAATAAAGAGGCAAAATTGATTCAATATCTGGAGGGAGTTTGAGTTTCTGAGATCAAAGAAAATGCTAAACTTGCACAACAATCTTATATGTTTATTTCAATGTTAACACGTAATCTCTTCAGAGCTTCACATCAAAAAATGACCACCGGGCCTTACAAATCTGTCAGGTCACATAACCAGAGCTTTGCCAGTCAGGCTAAAAACTCTCAGGAGATGGTGTGTATGCAGCCTTCCCTCCGCACCCTTTTGAGATTACACAGGAGAAAACATGGGGTACAGATCATAACACATCATGACTATGATGGTCTACCATTAACAGATGATTTCAACAGACTTTTGGGACTTTGAATCACCTGGGTCTTGTTAAGTGCAGACTCGGTGTTGTACATCTGGGCAGAGGTGTATGCAGTAAGCTTCATTCTGAATAGGTGAACAGGGGAGATTGATGCTGCCAGCCCACAAAGCCTGCCTGGAGTGACAAGGACCTAGAACATGCATAGCACCCATAGTTTTTCAACTTCAGATGCCTGGGTCAGCCATGAAGTGAATGGGTCAGGATATAGGGCCCAGGAATTAGCATTTCTTAAAGTGCCCAGCTACTTATAATGAATAGTCAAGACTCAATTGCTGCAGGAGAGGCTCAGAGCAAATAACTCATTTGCCCAAGGTCACTTGGCCAGGGGCCAAGCAGGGGTTTAAATGAGGTAAAATTCTTGCTCGCGGGATGATCTTTGAAAATGATCCCAAAATTTATTAATTGACAGCCAGAAGATGGCAAAAGCTGCACAGTTTCCAGACTGACAGCAAATATGAGGGGAGGAGAAGCAGGAACATGGGACTGAACTTATTCAAGTGCAGTGACAGCTACCCTGGCTGAGGGAACACAGAGAAAAGGGGGGCAGCATCATGTGCTGCTTTGTTCCGGTGTGAAAATCCCTCTTGTGAATCTTTATTTCTTCCTGAAGCCACATGGCAGTAGTGCCTCAGAAGGCATATTTAAGATATTTAAGTTCAGAAATGTGCAGAGCCTTCAGCTACTTTGATGGATCATTGCATGGTGAAACTTTAGAGGCTGAGTAATCACATTTCACTTCCTGTGTCTTGGAAGTTTCAAGAAGTCATATTTATGGGAATGGGCAAAATTTCTTTCTTTCTTTCTTTCTTTCTTTCTTTCTTTCTTTCTTTCTTTCTTTCTCTTTTCTTTCTTTCTGAGACAGGATCTCACTATGAAGTTCAGGCTAGCTGTGAGCTCACTTTGTAACTCAGGCTGGTCTGGAATTCACAATGATCCTTCTGCTGCAGCTTCGTGAGTGCTGGGATTAAAGGTGTGCACCACCATGCCTGGCTAATAGGGCAAAATTTCTGCCCAGGGATTTCTGTTCCATATATGACCAAGGTAAATGAAGAAAAAGAGGAAGAAGGAGGAGGAAGAGACAATTTTGGGGAGAGTTTTGGAAAACCCAGGATTTTCTGGGTCTCTTAATGGCATACATTTCAACAGTGGCTGTAGGTTGGCTTTCATCTGGAAACACAGGAATTTCAATTACATTCACACAGTTGTTTGACTGTAATGGTTTGAGATCTGACAGATGTTTTCTCTCTCTGCAGATCTGGGGAGAAGAAACTCCCCCGGGGCTGGAGAGCGTGGCTGTGAGAGTCAGGACAGTCTTCCTCCGTGGGGAGGTGAAGAAGGTGCGACTCTTTTGGAGAGAGGCACTGGTTGTCTCCCAGACTAAGCAAGTGGCAGCTGCAGAGGACACTTCAAGGCACAGATCCACCAATGGGAACCACGTCCTTGTCAAGAGAAGATGTGAGGGGCCCAGGGATGGTGGGTCCTAGCAACACCGTGAGCTCATGGGAAAATTCATAACACTGTACTTGCATGAGGAGCTCAGCATTGTGCCCAGTGTTTTCAAAGACTTAAATCCAAATATGATTTTTCTCCACTTCTGTTCATTTGGGATATTCTTGGAGACCATTGTTTTGTGTCTTTATTCTATCCTCCTCTTTATTCTATCTCTCTTTTGGATAACAAAAACATAACCCTCTAAGAGATATTAACCAGATATTTTAGAAAGGAAATATAACCTCAAGTCTGGCAGTGTCTGTAGGTAAAGTCTCATCAGTCACATTTTAGGGGGGCTCCCCGTCATGTTACCCCCAGTTTCTTTTTTTTGCAGCTGGGATGCTGTCCAGTACTGGGTGGGTCATAGTGAGTACATCTTGTACTCACGGGCAAACTCATGATTGTGTTGGCCAAAGAGACCAGCTGAGGTTCTATGAGTGGAGGTGGCCTTCCAAAGCCATGCAGGAGTACATGGGCAGAAGGAGGACTACATTCGGGGTACCTACTCCCAGGGCAGTTCCCCCTTCTATGGCAGGCTGCCCCGCTTCTCAGTGGCAGTATAATGACAGACTGACATGAGCCTACCTTCCCCCTTTTCCAATAAGAAAAGATCAAATGTGAGTAACAGGATGCCCAGAAATAGCATTTACTAGACTATTCATAACATATACAACATCTTTCTATAAAGGCTTCTGGGAGGCAGGCCATACTGCTGGCTCCCAGCAGGGGGAAGTGGGAAATCTCTCAGCATTTGTTACTGACAAAGACAGAGAAGTGACCCCAGCATGCAATTAATATTATTAGTGACACTCACCAGCTAGAAAGCAAACTTCCATCCAGTATTGCCAAGAAGTCTTACTTGGGCCTTTTCTGTCTGTTAGGGGGAATTTCCTTTCGGGTGAATTCTACCATGCATGAACCAGGCATTTATACACATCTAATTGAGTAGTCATTCTTCCAAGAAATATCATGGAACATGTTGGCAGTGGGGATGCAGAGAAGAGAAAACCAGGCCCTCCAAGTCAGCAGCAATCCATTTTGTGTGTTGGGCAGGGCACATCAGAATCACTGGAGAGCTGGTTAGAAACACAGATTTGTGGCTCCATTCTACCCTACACTGATTTACTGTGGGCCTGGCTCTGGCTTGGAGGTGACTCAAGTCCCACACATTCAGAATGCTGTTCTAGTGGGCAGAGCGGTCCTTAGGAACAACAGCAATAGACCCTTCTATAACTCAGCTTTGGAGTGTGCTGCATCTTTGTGGCAGGGAAGGTGACCCTTGGCTAGTTTCTTTCACACCATAATCAGGTAGGAGGGGAGAAAGATGCCTGGACGGAGAAGTCGTTCTGAATGTGAATAATGTGGCCCTGCTTCTCACAGGTGGGAAACCTCTCCGCAGCACCCACCCCTCTCTTCTAAGGAAAAGAGCTATTTCAGGAAAGGGAGAAGAAGTATGTGAAGCCAATCACACTTACATTCCATTTGCTGAGAAGAGGTGGTAGTTTTTTTCCCATGGCATCACACATTCTGTTAATCAAGTGAAGAAACATACACTAAAAACTCTTACAAAAGCAAATGATCTGTTCATATTTGAATGTCTATGTGTAGTCAATGCGACCACCTAGTGTCCCTGTAAGAGAGACAATCTGGACCAAGGGACGGATGGAGGGAGGTGTCAGCAAAGGAAGTAGAAATTCCTCCAAGTGCTTATTGTTTTTAGAATATTTTGCTTTTATTTTTGCCCTGACTGCAGGAAATGAAGCATGCTATGAAAATGCCTTTTTTCTTTGTGGTGTGGTCTAGAATTTCATGAGAAGACACAGCTGTAGGGGTTGGGGGTGAGAAGGATGGAGCAGGAGAGAAGTGGGGAAGGGGGTACAAAGGCCCACAGAACCAAGAGGAGGAAACATCTGTGATCAGATGCTCAGTAATTAATCACCTCCATGAGATTCCCACAGTCCCCAAGGTCCACCCACCAGGCAGTTTGCTGACACAGAGGGGAAAATACAGCCAGTAAAACCATGTTAGAGCCATGCGAGCAGCCCAGCCAGGCCGAAGGCAGTGAGCCCTTATTTTAAAATTATGCATAAAAATCATGCCTGTGCAGGGAAAAATAACAAATCTCTCTTTATGCCTCAGAATCCAGGAGTCTCAGATAGACTGAGAATATTTTCTGCCTCATGTTGGCAGTGATGGATCTGAGCTGCAGACATGACTTTACCAGGAGGAAGTCACTGCTGATGAAATGAGAGTAGGAGCTGGAAGTAGATGGCCTTTGCCCATGTCTGCATTCCTAGAGGGTGTCACAGGAGCAGGAGGGACCGAGTGGACCCCACTGATGTACTCACGGAAAGCCCGCTGTGTTTGCAAGTTGGCAAGGAGCTGAGATGTCCTCTCCTCATCTACAGGGCTCGCACCCCCTCCATGTTAGCCAAAAAGAGAGAAAAGTCAAAGAACCTAACAAAGGCTTTGGTGCTTTGTGTTTTCACTAGAAAATGACAACGTGCAGGATAGAATTCCTGTTAAGGATCTGAGAGGAGCTAGAATGAAAAGGACCGTCTTTGTAGTTTATTGATTGTCGCAAATATGCTGTCCTGTGACATAGGACACCTCCTATGTGTACGTGAGGGGCAGGAATTTCATTACAAGTCTAACATTGCTCTACAAAGGACACTTAGCGACAGCAAAAGGTGAGCAGTACCAGGGAACAGTGAGTCCAATGCTTTTGATTTTACTTTGTCTACCTGATGATTACAATTCTTGTGGCTTTTCTTCCTCCTGAAATGCACATAAGTCTTGATCAGGAATGCAAAATTCCTGATCTTAGTGGAAGAAAATAGCATTAAAAGCATGCTTATGACAAATGGAGTGATACTATGTTTTAAAAATGCATTCCTAGATGCACTACTGGACTGGAAGACTCAAAAAACATATTCTGCTCTGTAGGTCAGTGTGAGTTTTAGATCATTCATTTCCTCTTTCTGGATTCTAGTGTCCTCCATGGCAAAGCAAAGGTGTTGGACTAAGTCCCTCCCAACATCCCGGAGCAGATGCTGTGAAGCACGGTCCCTGGCAGCCACGGTGGAGCCACGTCTCTGACAGAGGCTGCCTCCCCCTGCTCCTTCTGTGATGGCTGTGAGGGAAGCACCCAGATTTGCAGTGAGGAAGGGGGCTGCAGCCAGCACTTTCAAGGATCCAGGCTCTGGCTTCATGGACACTTTGCTCCACTTACTGGAAAAAACAGCCTTGTTTTGAGAGCTGCTGTGAGCCAGTCCGAGGCGAACAGGGCTTTGGTGCTTCTGGTAAACCAGGAACGGCTTGAGTCACATTGACTCAAAAGGGTTGGGAAGGAGCTGACCTCAATTCAAGATAATGCAGTGATTTGGGCACACAAGACTGAAATATGTAATAGGGATTGTAACTGAAAGTCAGTAATCCTGGAGGGGCTTTTTACAACTCCCGCGAGTATTTTAAATAACCTGTGCTGAAATCCTCTTACCGTTTTAGATCAATAGAGCCATTGCTTTTACTCCTAATCAACAGTGTTTTTATTCCTCTGCCAAACGGAGGACAGTATTGTGGCCAATGAAGAGACAAATAGCAGCAAACTTATGAAGATTCTGTTCAGCTCTTGGCTGACGTTAGGTGGTGATGGGAACCGCACGGAACCAGCAGGATCATGGCATTGGGCCCCTGGGAAGCAGGATGCGTCCAAGAGCTGGTTCTGGTTGTTTTGAGCTCCACACATGGGGCAGTATGTGCATCCCACTGGACTCTCCAGAGCACTTCACCTTTGCCCAGCAATCCTCTCGTTATTCATCAAACTAAAATAGGCCGGAAGGCAAATCCGGCTGAGTCAGGAACCGTGTTATATTTTAAAGGACATGCAAGGGGGACAATCAGGTATACCCAAATCCTGGAAAAGCCAGAAACCTAGGTTGTATGTCCCTCTACTTTGTGTCAAAGCCTTCACTTTGTGTGGTTGTTTGTCCTATTGTGTCAAAAGGACAAAAATCAACGCGGGATGGGGGCGAGGGCCCGAATAAAAATAGCTACAAGATTCTTCTTCTTGTTGTCACTCCCCATAGTCACATCTACTCTCTAAGCGCTGATCATTTTACAGTTAAATTATAGTCAGTGACTTGTCCCTGCGCTCACCTTCAAGCGAGTTTTTTTTTTTTTTTTAAGGCTATTTCAAATGCTATTGACCTTCACATCCAATTCCGCCACCTAATTTGGGTCTTTCATGTCTTCTGCCAGAATTTCTATCTGGCCTGGCCTGAATGTTCTGTAAAAGCTTTTCAGTGGCAGTCCTCGGTGGTGACAGGCGACCACAGGCTTGCACACTGCTCTCAGCAACGAGTCCCTCGCCTCACTGTGCTCCATCATCCGCCAGGTTATTTCATCCACCGTTTAGCTGCATCTTCTCAAATACTTTCCTGTAACTTGAGTCTCTTATCAGCTTCCCGAATGTGCCCCCTGGGAGCCGTCCTTGCAAGCCTGCTGTGTGGCTGGTCTTAGAGAACTTAGAGAACTCCACTGTTAGCGCCCTTTGACAATGAAGCCAGAAGCCTGTTTGTGAAAGCTGTGCTTGTTCTCCCCCATTCTCACCTTGTCCTCAGTCACTGCAGCCTGCAGCCTGTTGGCTTGTCTTTGGTGCTTAAAGCTTGAGGAAGAAGAATGTCTTAGACCCCAAGGGCTGGGGTAGAATTATTACCCACAGGCTTCCTATTATGGGCCGACCCCAATAAAGGATTGAAATCTTCAAGCTGAAACGTTGCTCTTGCTTATTAATATGATTCATGATAACAGCTAAACTTAATCTACGATTGTGATGTCTAATATGAATAATATCCAGGTTGCATGCAGGCAGTGGCTCAAGCCTGCAGCTTCACGCACATTGCCTCACAGCATTGTCATAAACATTTCACAAACAGAAAATGAGGCAAGATTAAGCTCCTCATCAGAGTCAGAATTTTGAACTTTGCCGGTGTGTTTGCAAAGCCAGTGTGCCGCACCGCGTGGGCACTGAGAGGGCTGTGCTTGCAGTGAGGAGGGGCAGGGCCCTCGCTGCAGGGCCGAGAGGGCCAGGAGGTGTGTAGAGGAGCAAGGCTGTGTGGGGTTGGCTTCTTTCTTGGTCCCATGGTTATCATTTGGAGCCCATAACAACAGGTTTCCTGAGTCCAAACATTCTTTTCTCCCATACTTGTGCTCACCCTGTCCCTGCCTGAGGCAGAGATAATTAATGACAAATAAGTGATCGATGAATGAAATAAAATGCCTGTGTGTGCCATGCCAGCCTATCTAGCTGGCATATAACATGTTAGACAGTTTTCCATGTTAAAAAAATACTTAAGATATCGTAGAAGGAGAGATGTTCTGTTTTGGGTCACAGCTTAGGGGTTTCATCCCACAGTTTCTTGGCGGGTGTGGGGGAGCACACTAATATCCTTTTCAAGGAATTCCTCCTCCAGTGACTTAAATTCCTCCAACTAGGCCCAATTTCTTAAAAATTCTGTCGCCTCCCAATAGCACTTATGACCTGGGGACTAACCCTTTAGCACAGGTGACCTCGGGGGACATTAAGGATCTAAACCATCAATCATGGCCTATAGTAATCACTTCACATGTGTCTGCACTGGCCCATGAGGTCAAGGACTTTAAGTGACAGATTTCTGAGTGTTTGGTGAAATCAGTTTGCCAGTTTCAGGGGTGAAAATGCTCATTTTCCATTTCATGGCAGAATTGCAGTCATGAAGATATGAGGGTGATTCTATAAGATCATTGCAGAGCTGAAGACTGCAGTGGCCTGGTGATGTCACAACACCACATGCCCACGCATTCCTCATGAGTTCGTGGTGATGCTGCCAGCGCTGCATGAAGACACATCCAAAGACAGTATTTGACACAGTATTTGACAAGCACTGTAAGCAACTATGTCACTGGTTTATGCATTCATTGTACTATACTTTTTATCGTTAATTCAGAGTGTACTTTTTAAAACTTTATTTTTAAAAATCTTACTGTAAGGCTGGGGCTTTAGCTCAGCAGCATAAGTGCCTGCCTGGCAAGCACAAAGTTGAGAGTTCGGTGCCTGGTACCGCAAAAAAAGATACTGGAAAACCTTACTGTAAAGCAGAATGCTATGTGACATCAGCCCCAACTTCATGCATCCTACTTTTACTGTATATTTTGCTTCCATTAAGAGACCAAGTGAGTGACTGGCCTGTGCCACATAGGTTTGTGTTAAGTGTACTCTGTGGTGTTTGCACAATGCCCAAATTGTCTAATGATACATTTCTCAGCACATATCCCTCTGCTAACAGATGCATGACTGTACTATGAAAGGCTTATTTTAACTAGGTTAAAAATTATAGTTATCATGATAGCCTAAAATACGATATTCTACAGAAGCATTTGAAGAAGTACTTGAATGATTCCTGTTGCCCATGAAAACGTCCCTAATGAATCTTCCCCTGCACATGCCAAGGAGTTCTAGTGGGTGCTGCTTGCTCTTCTCTTTTCCCATTCATCCTGGATTTGTAAGTACTTGCAGGTTTGTAAGTAGAGTCAACAAGGTGACAAGCTGAGGAATGCAGCTGAGTTTGCCTCTCAAGAAATCCATCAGGACAGAAGCAACCAGAACTGCAACAGGAACTGTTTCCTGGGCAACCGAAGTATACTGGTTGGGGAGGCATTTTCTGCTACAGGATGATTCTTAGTCATGAGAGAAATACAGTTTATCTAGTATGAGGAATTAATCACTTTTTTCTATAAGAGGAGATGTCTGAAGTGAGGTCTAAAACAAACAGGGGGACCCATCCAGGCAGAAGAGGATGGATTTGGGATGGAAAGTGACTGAGAAACACTGTGTTAAAAATGAAAAGTGAGCCACAGTGAAGAAGAATTGCTTTTAGAGATCAACAACAGGCTGGAGAGAGCAGTGGTCCCCTAGCCAGTATGCTTCAGAAAAACTGTCAGCAATAGGAAAGGGTCCTGAGACCTCTGCCATTCACCTATCTGAAAGAAACCAGAAATATGACAAGACAAAGAAACAGCAAAAAACCTCCAACCGCTGACCCAGGGAGTATAAGTACAGGAGAGGTGAATGCAGAGGAGATCAAGGGCAGCAAACATGCAATATCAGACATGGCCTCATCGGAAATAAAGAAATACTTCTGTGACCTCATCAATGAATATAAGTCTGAAATTCTAACTCAGGTGAAGAAAGATATAAGAAGATTGATAAAAGAAATGCTGGGCCCTCCTCAAGAAGACACAAATGGAAGAATGGAGGAACCCAGAGAAAGAAGAGAAGCCTTTGATGAAGAATATAAACAAAACCTATAAGACATGAAACAGATCCAAAGAGAATATCAGGAAATTAAAAACTCCATTGAAAGTTGGCAAAGCTTCTTAACAGAAACTAAAGAGAGACTTTCAAAACTTGAAGATAGATTTGTAATGTATGGCTATGAAAGGAAAGAACTCTTAAAAATAACAAGGAACCAGGAAGTAATGATACGAAGGCTAGAAGACGACAAGAGGATTTATAACTTAAGAATAAAAAATGTGAGTGAAGAAGCATGGACAAATACAAATGAAATAAAAAGGCTATTCACACAAACAATTAAGGAAAACTTCCCAAGCATAGGAAACAAGTGATGTTCAGATATATGAGGCATACAGAACTCCAGCCAGCTACAACCCAAACAGATCTACATCCAGACATATAATAATCAGAATCCCAGAAATCCATCACAAGAACAGAATATTAAAAGTGGTCAGAGAAAAGAAACAGATTACCTATAAAGGAAAACTCATCAAAATCACAGGAGACTTCTCAATGCAAACCATCAAATCAAGAAAAGCTTGGAGCAAAATATTCCAAGCCCTGAAAGAAAATAACCTTGAACCCAGAATGACGTACCCTGCAAAACTGTCTCTCAAAATTAATGGAGAGACAAGATATTTCCACAACAAAGAAGAACTGGGGGAGTTCGTGACCACCAACCCAACCCTGCAAAGAATACTGAAGGACATTCTAGAGAGAGAGAGAAGAAAATCACCAGGGTTCCAGGAACAATGGCAGAAAGGCCTCAATGAAAGAGGCAGACAGTGAAATGGAGAAAAGTAAACAACAAGGACAGAAAAATAGCATAGCAGAGATGAGGCAAAGAAGATTGGCTATATTGCTGTTTTGTCCTGACTGATTTTATTCGAATCAGGTATGCTTGATAGTATCAAGTCTGAGAGTAGAGGCAACTACCCTGATAGATGACAAGATTCTAGGATACCCATTTTGGTTTGATTATTAACTGCCTTTGAAGTCCCATAATGTCTCCATTGTTTGGTTTTTATTAATAGTGCTTTGTACTTCTATGTTTAATTATACTATACCTGATGATATAGACAATTTTATTGAAAACAACAAGAGACATCATAGTAATTACCGTAGATCACCTAATATTGTGGTTTTATATGTCCTTTTCATTTCGTGTTTCTCTAGGAATTTGTACTGTTGACTTGTTTTGATTTGTTTTCCCTTCTAATACAGAAAGGCTAGGTATACATGTAGAGACTTATACATGTGTAGAACTTCTAAACAGTTTACAATAATTGATTATAGTTATTATAAAAAATAAAAGAGAGGAAAAGAAAGTATTCCAAAGGATATAACTGCATATATGTTTGGATGTGTAGGATTGATGGCCATATTACTAAGTTTTTGTTGGATAGATAAACAGAACCATTGCAGTCCCACTGTTTGAATGTTCACTTTGTGTGCTTTACTTTTGTAACTTGAACAGCTACTTCTAGGAGGAAAATATGTAATTATCAACTAGCGATTTCTTACTGTTTTTTTGAAATTACTTATTATTTTTGCCCTCTTTCTGTTGCATTTTTTTCTTTAAATAATTGCTATTACTAGCTCTATTGTTGATAATTATCCATTTAAATTATTCAAATAACTGAAATTCTGCAAGTTTACTTCTTTTTCCCATATTTATAAATACATTGTGACTTTAAACTTGACTTCTGTTTTTGAATAAAATTTTCACGGGAAAAAAAAAAAAAGAAATCTATCAGTGGGAATTGTGGAGAATTGCAGCACTAAAAGCCTGGGTCTTGCAATGAAGCCTTGTTCAGAGGGTGGATGGGTTCAGTAGCCCCAAGCCTAGGAGGGATGGAGCTGCTGAGATGGAAACACTCTTTATGGACCAGGGAGTTTAGGTGTGTATTCAGATCAGTATTAACCAATGTGTTACATGGCCCCATGAAACAAGACTCCTTTAACACTTATCAGACAGAGCATATCAATACATAACCATTAAAATACTCTGATCTTAAATGGTAGCATGCTTCACTAAGGTAGAGGATTTTAGCACATAGCTGATAGAATGAGTTACCTGTGTGAGCCTGTGTTTATATTTTTCTGTACATTTTCTGGGAAGCATAGAAAGCTGATTAGTACTTCTCCTATCAGATCAACTAACACAGCCACAGAAAATACAGAAAAAATATTTTAAAGGAATCTATGAGTTTGCAAGAAAGTAAAAAAAAAAATCTTCAAAGGTTAAAAGTTAAGGAAAAAAGAGAACTCAGTACAGAAACATAGTACTGAAGCTCAGTTTGTCCCTATGTGCATTCTCCAGACTTGAGTGGCCTTAAGATTTGCTTTTCATTAATTTTTAGGATGGGATTAGACAGAAAAGACTAAAGTAAGGCTTCTCTATGTGATGAGACTATGTTGAAACCTACCACACAATGCTGGGATTCAAGAGGTAAAACCTTGGTACAAGAGGAAACTAGAAATAATCTGTAGCATATGTCACAAAGACTTCCTGCTGATTAAGTTCTCAGGCATATAAACTCTCTCACATATAAGACCAAAACAACAGAAACAAACACAAATAAAACATAACATGTAAAACGCAATATAAAATTATTTGTCAGAATCTGTAAAAATGCTAGACCTGGCCAATAAAGTTTTCAAGTATCAGAAGTATCAGACACAAAATATAAAATAAATGTACTTAAAAATTGAAAGCGTAAAATGTAGAAATGTAAACAAAGAGTAAGATATTATTAAACACAGACCAAAACATATTTGAAAAGGAAATAAATGTTAGAAAATATAAACATAATAATTGAAGGAATAAACCCAGTGGATTGACTTAATGACAAATTATATATAACAGATGACAGATTCAATAAACAGAAAAATGGAACTAAATAAATTATTCTTGATATAACAGGAGATACAAGAAGGTTTATGGGTATGAAAGGTGAAGTGAAAGAGTGTAAGTGTCTAATCAGTGATGAAATAGGATTAAAGAAAGAGAAGCAGCTTGAAACATTAGACAAAGAGATGATGATTTAGAATTTTCCAAAATAACAAAAGAAGCAGTTATAAAATTCTAAGCCAAAAACACTTACAAATGTGTTTCAAATATATTTTCAAATAAAACCCTCAGTAAAGGAAAACCTATAGTATGTATCACATATAAAGGAAGTGAGTCCTAGTGGATGATTTTTTTTACCACTAACCCAAGAAAGTGGTAAAAATGAGGTTGATTCCATACAAAAAGCTCCACTATAAGATAATAATTATGTAAAATCTGGTAAGAGTTAACACAGACACACACAGCATACACGCCCAAGAACTAAGTTACCCCATAGTAAAACTCATAATTTGTGGGAAATGCTATCAGAGTTAAAGAACTTTGAGGTCATTATGCTGATTCAGAGAAAGGTTTATGTATTTTTTGATTTATTAAATGTTGAGTTTGTTAAGTGAGGATGCACATTAAAATTTCAAGATGGATGATAAGAATAAAGAGTAAGTAGTCAGATTTCAAACATGAAAAGAAAATATATAGAATGAGCAAAAAAAAAAAATCCTCAACTGATCTACAAGAAGAGAAATAAGGCTGCAAAGATAAGACAAATCACAGAAGGAGATGGAAGAAATAAATACATACTGTAGATTTAAGTGAACTAAATGCTCCAATTAAAATTCAGAGCTTGTTAGCTTGGGTTTAAAAATAAATTCTCATGTATGATATTCACAAGAGGCAACCCTAAAACATAAGGGTTCAGAAAGGTGGAGAAAGAAATAGATTTTAAGGCAAAAAAAAAATTGATAGAGAGAGGAGTTCACTATATAATGATGAAAAGTTCAATTCACAAGGAAAATAAATTCATAACTATAAATATAGAAGCAAGTTATATAAAATGAAAACAGAACTACAAGAAGAGACATGGCAATCTGAAATCTATCTCTGATAGACCAAGTAGAAAAAGCAAGCAAACAAACAAGTAAGATAGAAAGAAACAAAACAAAACAAAACAAAGAAAGGAAGAAAATGAAAATGCATAAGACTTATCCTTTTCTGAAAAGGATCATGTCATCCTATCTTCCCCTCTGCTATAAATCAGAGAGCTGCTGAATTTCTTGGTAGTCATTAGAGCAGTGAATGATAAGCCAGGATGAATCGTACTGGAAATTAGATGTCACATTTCATTCATAACAACCGATTTCCCCTGAATTTTAAAAAATAGTGATGAATCACAGATAGTGAGATAAAGGTAGCATTCTTAGCCTACAGTTTGGTAAGTAAATGTGATGATCTTCAAATTTCCCCCTTACCATTTACCACAAGGAGTGTCAGCTTGTTAAAAAAAGAAACACACACATTGCTGCTTGACTACCTGGACAGTTACTTGCCACACCAGGACCAAAGTCTTTAAATTTAGTTTCTTCCAAAAAATATTCCCCAAAATTCATTTGACTTCTTGTTCCTCAAAATCTTGGAAAAGGAAAAAAATTTTCATGAAAATAATATAGAGAGCATCCAATCGTTTGGTTTTGTCAAGTGGCCTATCCAAAGAGAGGATGAGGATTCCTCCTTCACTTGAACCCTAAGCAGTAAAATCTTACTGTGCTATTTCTTGTTTCTTGAAGGGAGATCAGTTAAGGCAGCCTGCTGTATCTATGCTTTGTTCTCAGAGCTGTTTGAGTCCCTTTTTTTTAACACTCAAGGAGCTGCAAAAAGTGAGCAAAGGAAACACTCAGCTTTTCAAGTGTGCATACAAACATTTTTCATGAAAATGGATGCTGGAATCTTTGGGGAATTTTCTGAGGTCAAAATCCCTTAGAATAAAACTTACAAAGTCACTGGCTTCCTGCCTCATTACATGTAAATAATTTATGAATTTGTATTGTAATTTCTCTTCCAGCTGAATCAAAGTTTTCCGATTTTGCAAATAATTCCGCATAGAAGCCAGTGACATACACATTCCTGAGACTTTCATTGCAATCAATAAGTTTGCTGTTGCTATCAGCTGGTGCAATTTCTCTGATTAACCTGTAAAAAGTGTTCTCCTTCATGAATGCTTTCAGAAATAAACTGATATTGTAAAAGGAGACAAGGGCAGGTTCCAGAACACAAATTCTGGATGATCTTAAATGATGATGCATGAAAGAGAGACAAAGGGAGAATTTGATTTGTTTCAACCAGGTTGATCCAGAAAGCGGAAGAGCAGTAAAATTGCTTTGCCTAAGCAAACACAACACCAAGTCATATAACAGTTGCACTTGCAATATGCAATATAAGAACCTCATTTAGAATATACACGGTCTGGATCTGAAAGACATTTAAGTGCCGCTAATAAAATAGTCTTGGCTCATTCTGTTTTCCTACTGCCACTTTTCTTCAACTCATTGGCAACCACTTTTACATCCTTCTTTGAGACATAATCATTAGATGTGGGGTGAGATTTCTTTGTTGAATTATGACTGAATTCAAAGCCCAGGTGGGCTTCATAGGGATTTGATGATAGAAATCAATTTGACTCAGAAAAAGATGCTCATTTATTAGGGCAATATAGACATCCCCTTTGTAACAAGAACTTAATTTTTATGGGAATAAAAATAAAACTAAATGTTAGTTTTTTCCAAGGCCTGTCACTCCATTTCATGACATTACCAGAGTGTAGACTGGTTTAAATGATCAGACTCTTATCAGTCTGTCATCTCCCATGGTAATGTGAACTGTTCAGTATATTCTAGTTACTTACATATACTTACATGTTAGCATGAAAAAATACTTGAGTGGATGGGATGAACCAGTTATTTGGTTCTTTCTCATATAAGGTTTGTAATCAAGTTGGAGAAATATAAAAGTCTCTACCTCAGTCATATTGTTTTTAGTTGACAGGGTTAACATTCAGACCAAGACAGACACACCCCTGTGTCTTGGTCATGTGACTCTCTTGCAATGTGACTGGGGTGATGAGCCCCTTGCAGGGTGAGGTGCTAGCAGTCAGCTTTCCTATGTTCTCTCATTCTCCTCCTGCTGGGACAGCTGAGCCCCAGCTAAGGGCTGCTCTGTCGCCCAGGGACTGGAGAATGAGTGGTGACTGTGACAATCAATCCGCAGTGAGTAGCTGGCACACACAAGAAATACGCTCGGGCGGCTGCACCCTTGTTGAATTGTTGTTAGCTGTATCCTTCTCTATTGTGGCTCATCAGAACAACACAGAAATGGGAAGGCTTCTAAAAACACAATACACACATACCTTTCTAAACACTGTTTGCTAGCTAGCAACATAGTGGTGCTATTTCTGTTCCTGATTCATTCATTTTCTATCAACCTGACTTTTTATTTTTTTAATAGCTTTGCCAGTCTTTTAGGTGTAAGAAAACACCTGTGAAGTCAGGGTCTTTGACAATAATGACCATGAATGGGCTTAAGTAATAAAATTATTGTGTATTGCAGATGTTTTTCTACCTTGGACGCTTATGAAGGGAAGTCAATTTTCTCTCAAATGGGTTCCTTTTCATCTGGTTTTCTCTACAATGTTTATGCCTGAGGTTTATTGTTAGCAGTAAAGAGTGTCCAAGTATGTTATGAGAATAGCCAAATTCCAGTGCTTTAGAATGTATTCCATAGGCCCCAGAGTCAGTTAAAGGCTGATTGATTATACAGCAAATACATCAGCCTGGTATTTATGAAATATCCCATTTCTTCAGCTCCATCTCTTGCAACCATGAACATCACATTTGGGAGTTGTGGTGAAAATATCTCAGACAGCTCTGAGGAAAAATTACTGTAGATTTTCTTTGACAAGAAAAAGGTTCTTTAAACTGTTCAATAATTTAATAAAATACCTCTGTCAACTTTATGTGTCACATGAACAAATATTTTGAAGGTATTCTTCGAGCAGTTTAATGTGGCTTGTCTATTCAGATTTTCACAATCAACTCACTGTACACCAATTACATTGTTAAATAAAGGACAGCGACTGAATGAGTGTGAAGGTGGACTCCTTCATCTGGCTGGTTTATAGCTCACAATGAAGTTTCTGTTTAATTTGTTCAAGATTCAGGCAGAAAGTTGTAGTGTAAGAAGGAAAAATGAGCTATTAGATATGGCCTCTATTAAAGATGCTGCGGATGTTTAATGGTTTCGATTTGCATGGTTTGTCAACAATCATTCATTTGTTAATATACTTTGTACAGTTTTTGGTGTATTCTGTCTTAGATTACAAAGTCAGATTCCTATGTGCTGTATGCTAATGGTTTATGAAGCTCTATTTTAGGTACTATTCCCTGAAGCAGACATAGCGTGTCTAACCGATTTGAAAAGCCATATCTTTTGTGAATAGTACCCCTTGCCTTTTGATGATCCTAGCATTAATAGCATGCCACGATGTAGACTGCATACAGCAGCTAGTTTTACTAAGTGCCATGCAACAAAAAACTCAATAAATACGTTTACTGATTGATTGATAACTATAGAATGCATCCATTTGGATTTTAGCTGAAGTCTAAAAATTCTGAAGGAAATTTTAAGGTCTGAAGGAGAACATAAGCATATTGACATTCTATGAAATATATATATAAATCTATAATAGTCCTGTTTTGGTTCTGAAAGTGTAACATTTCATTTTTTATGACGTGAAGGTCACCAAAGCTTTTGGTTAAATGCCTCTCAAAACGAAGGACAGTTTATCCCAGAGTAGGAAATGGCTTCGTTGGTAAATTACACCTAAAATGATTTCAGACCACTTACATCGAGTATAAATTGTACAAAAGGGATTCCCCAGTAAAATGCAGGGCTTGTCTTTATTTTGCTGTTGGGATCCATATGATTTTCTGACTTGTCCTAAAGCAGTGATGTGGACTGGACATCAGCACCTCCTAGGAAGTTGCACAGTCAGAGCTGTGATGTATCATCTTTCTCCCTATTCCATACAATCTCATGCAATTAACACAACTCTGCCTGAACCAACACAGAGCTCTGTGCCCCTTCTGTTTCACTATTCTCCCATGTGCTTGAAAGAACAGCTTCCTAAGGAGGTAAAAATAGTCCACTGTCCATTGGGTATGAGCTGAAAGGCCCGTAGATGGAGCAGGCATTCCCTCCAGGTTCCCTAGAGTGTGTACCATTGAATTAGATTTGTGTATCCTTCAAACCCATGGAAGGAGCAGGACATCCCGGAGATCAGCCATCACTTTATATGTGTGTCTTATGATATTTCCCACTTGGACCTCATCAGCCATAAGCCTGCTAAATGGAAAGAAGCCTGTGACAGGCAACCGTCCCTGCTACCGCATGCTGCTGATGTCACTTGGAGAAGAGCACAAACCGAGACTGCGACGGAATAAGTTGGGTGGTTTGGGTTTCATGTTTTTTATTCTCTCCCTGCCTCAAAAGCTCACTTCATTTTGCTGCTGTTATTACCAAGGGTTCATTGAAAATGAAACTGGGGTGTCTCAGTGGGGTTTTGCAGCAAATAGATAAAATAGGTTCAGGCAAGACCAGACAGTTCGCAATCTGAAGTGGACTGAGCAGTAGCCATTTGTTTGCTAGGGCGAACGGGGCACAATTTATTCAGCTGCAGCAAGGCTGGAAGCCAATCTGGCTTTGACCCATTTATCTTTAGAAAACTAATTAAAGTGGGGAATCTGGTTTACTGTTGTTATAGAGGTTTTATTTTTCCCTGTTTGGGCCAAGCAAGGATGGAAAGTCTCTCTCTCTCTCTCTCTCTCTCTCTCTCTCTCTCTCTCTCTCTCTCTCTCTCTGTGTGTGTGTCTGTGTGTTAGGGTAAAAGATGGGAAATATCAGTTCCATCTAAAGACAGTGACTGACATTCTAGATAATAAAGCAGTGTCTTTCTTTCTTTTTTATTTTTTTTTTCTTTTTGAGAGAAGGTCTCACTATGCAATTCAGGCTGGCCTTGAACTCACTGTATAACCCAGGGTGGCCTCAGCCTTCCAACTGCAGGAATTACAGGTGTGCACCAGCATGCCAGGTACAATAAAGCAGTTTCTTAAATACAGTTTGACATCCTTATGAAATGCAAAACTGTGTCTGATGCATACTCCTCTGAGGTGACAATGAAATGCCAGGGCGATTTAAAATGAACAGACAGTTTTCCAAGCCCTTACAGCCAGCACTTCCTAAATCACATCAAAATGGCTCCAAAGAGCCAGGGAAGAACATTTTTATTACTAGCGTTTTACTCTGAACCTTGCATTACTCGTTAAACAGGAAATGATGCTGTTTTGTCCCCTTTATTTTAAACTAACAACAAAAAAGTGCATTTCTTGATGGCAATTTGCAAGCACTTAAACCTGTATGTAATAATATCGACAACACAGTGGTTACTACTGACATGCGAATTAATTTCATAAATTTCAGTCATTTTTGGAAAAACCATGTCTAAACTGGATCTTTTTTCTTTGGTCTAATGATCACGAGAAGCAATCCGGGCAGCGCAGTGGGAAGAGGTGATAGCATGATTTACATTCATTCTAAGACATTTGAGGAAGCCGTAGCTCCCGATGGAAAGACAGTACGAGGGTCATGTTAACAGACAGGCAAGGGGATTCCACTGGCTTGACTGGGAAATATGAATGTCCCCCCAAATCATGTAGGAAAATATGTGAGCTGGAGGTAATCTAGCTATTTACTGTGTCAAGCTAACTGAACCCCAACTTGTTCAGTCATGAACAAGTTCTCCTCCCATCCCCATTTAACACCAGAAGCTTTGAACTATCTGCTCTCCATCCTCTCCTCAGCATCTTCCCTTTCAGAATGTTCCCGTTTCAGGGCTTTCTTACCTCAGCCAAACTGCCCAGGGAGTTGGGAATGAATTTTCAAGGAAGCATTTTGACATCGCATTAGCACTGCCTGCATTTAAGACTGGGCAGACTGGCATGGAGCACCATGATGTCATAGATGCACTGCACAAATAAATCTGTGCTCCTTAGACAAGAGAAGAGTCACCTTCGCTCCCATGATGCTGGAGGGCTCATGTCTTTACTAACGAGTCTTACCGTAATGGAAAGGCACTTGAAAACCACTCTGGATAACTATCTAGTTCCTTTGATTAATGAAAAAAGTCAAGTAAAATAACCTAAGAGTTCTTGTCCAGAGCCCCCAAAACAAACCATTTTCAAATAAAAAAATATTCAGTGCTCTTTCCCTGAATCTTTTAAAAGAGACCAGTAAATCCAAGTAGAAAAGAGAGAAAACAGCCTATGCCATAAACTATTTCTTATCCCCTAAATTCTCTATATCTCAGTTAATGAAAAAATTAGCGTCTTATGCATGAGAGCTGATGTTGGTTCATTTTCATTATTAGCGAGATAATTATTTGCTCGGCACAAGAAGAGAAGGCCAATATATTCTATCAGGGAAGAGCTAGTTTTTCACGCAGACAACACTAGTCTGAACATGGGGACAGAATTTAAATTAGCCACCAAATGAGCTAGTCTTACACAAAGATTAGTTTGAAAACTTTGTGATGAGAGAGAATACCAAAATGGTTATTCACCATAAATACCAAGCAGAGAGGAAACTGCTAAACCAGTTGGCCGTGTGTGGTGTTCAATTTGCTTGTGATGATTTGGAAAGGGAAAGTGGAGGTGGCTTTTCTCAGGAACCTTCCAGAATGACTGTTCAGAGACAAATGAGGATGAGAGGAAGAATAAGAAGACCAAGGCTTACACTATGCTGCATTGTCCTCCACACAGTCCTCTGGGAAGCAAGAGGAAAACAAATTTAAAGGAAAAAGAAAAAGAGATTATTCTATACACAATAGCACAGCACAGGAACAAAGGTTAACTCGGTAGTTGGCATTCTACCCACCCCACCTCCAATACCCTCTGAATGACCAGTAGAATATTTGAGATATCAACACAATCAGAACAAGCATATTGGTCTAAATTTCTGCCAACTTGGTGAGTTAACTTTCACGTCTAGCTTTTTAAAAACTAGTTTACTTTTATAAACTATATTCGTTTAAGGCCTTTAAAAGACCTTTTTCGCTTTACTGAAAGAGCTAAAGCAATAGACAAACTCCCACCCAGCTGTGTTTGAGGGCTACCTGGCACATTGTGCTCTACTTTTCTGAGCTGTGCAACTGATTGCCTTGGAGAGAGGAAAATTCAAAACCTCTGTATGTTCAGCTCTTAAAAGCGGAGCTGCTTATTTTTGTGCTGACTTATGTTTTACTTGGTATTTGCCATGAATTGGAACTTCCTCTAAGAAAAAATAATACAAAAAATAGCTTTATATTAAATTATTTAGGAGAATTTGCAGTGTATAAATTTGAGAGGAATGGAAGAGAATTAACCTCTTCCTGAATGCAAACAATCGCCTCTGGCCTAGTTATCTGAAAATCTTTCATCTTCAGCTGGGACAGAGCCCTGCTAAAGTTAATGCTGGTAATGAGAGAAAGAGACAAAGCTGGCCCTGACTGTAACCGAATTAGTCTATGACATTCATTGATTCTTTGACAAATCACAACTGTTCTCGCGAAGGACTGTGATACTTTCAGGTGAGCTGGCTTTCCATCAGCAACTGAATTTATACAGATGCATTCATTCATTGGTGGGTAATAAAAATCACTTTAGGGTAATGTATTTGAAAGCCACTGGCTACCTCAACTGTGTTTTAGGCTCACAGAACTTTCCAGGGACAAATGGAAATATTTCCTAGTGATAGAAGAGAATTTACAGGTTCCTTGTAAATGTAATAAGAGGTTAAATGGTGGACTTGACCTATTTAAAAGAGAATATTCTTTTCAATTCTTTTATATGCATTTTAGCAGCAGCTTGGGTTAGGGAGTTTTATTTCTGAAACAAGCCCTTTAATTACTAGTTCGCACAAAAAATAGCTTTGCAGGAATTGATGTAAGAACGTTTACTAACAAATACTGAAGTTAGTACCACAGGTACTAATTTAAATGGTTCTAGGAGGTAACACTGCAGGAGCCTTATAGCTATTTGCATTTAGGGAAAAGGGGTGGAGTGACTGGAGAATTCCTCTGATGCTGGCCTTTGAAGCATTTTCATTAAGAAACAGAGAAATTAGGGGAAATCTTTTCCAATTATTCTCGTTTTTCTGGGTCACATGTGTCTTATAAAATATTCAGGAATGTCTTTTCAGGGGAAAATTAACACAGGAGCAGGTAACCCGAGCCTTGTTTATGAACAGTTGCATGGGGCTAAAATGCAACAGATCATCCGGGTAGTTCACTGTCACTGCTCCCAGAAGCTGGTCACTGCTGCTGGGCTCCATCTGTCCACTGCTCAGAGCTATCTCAAGCCCATAAAGGGAAGCAGGCCTTTGGGGAGGCAGGGGCTGCAAGTAGAGACTCCGATACTAGCTTGGGGGCCAGCTCTTGTTTCTCGAGAATCACTGCAGAATCACTGCGGTACATCACTGTTTGATGTGGAGAGAACTTCTGGCTCTGAGGAGCCCAGGAAAGTAGATTTGGTGGGCTTTACGGTGGTTGTGGATTACAAATTGCTAATCCTTAGAATCTGGGAGGGACTTAGAATTTAATCTAAGAAAAATTAGTACAGCTGTCATTCTCACACAGCCTGAAGTCACACCTATGAGGAAGTAAATACTACGTGCTATTGTGGCATAAAGGTGACTTCTTGCTGTGGCTGATCCTTATGACTGGATAATTAACCATGCCAACTGTGTGTTAGAAAAAATGGATTAAAATGTCTATCATGAGGGTGTCTGCGATAGAAAATCCTCAGTTGTGCTTGCCTGTTATCAGTACTCTTCAAGATCCTTTGGAGGGTGGGTGGTATTTTGAGGATTATCAGTTAAATTCCTCTATAAGAGGTTCAAATTCCAGTTTTCATATCTATCAGATTTCAAAAATCTTATGAAATTTTCAAAGTACATTTTTTCTAGGTTATATTAAACTGCATAAATATTGTGTCTTGAGAGACATATTTTTCTTGTTCTACTTCCCTTGCTTAAGGGTGAGTATTTATTTCTCCTGGGGAAAACAGTAAACTGTATATTTCTGTTTCAAAGGGGAAAAAATTAATTAGTTGTCACAGATATCATTACATTGTTCAAATTCAATGCAGTTTTAACTAAGTGCATAATGCACCCAGGTTCTTTTCTTGAAGTTTGTTTTATTATAATAATAACACTTAACATGAGATATACTCACTTAACACATTTTTAAGTGTATAGTACAATATTTCTATCTATAGGCACCATGCTGTAGATTAGATCTCTAAAACTTATTCCTCTTACATTTTCCCTCAGTTATTAAATTAGATTTTTCAAAACCTTAAAAGTTCTAAACTCTTCTAAATATTAAGTTAGTGCCAACTAAGATGGAGTGGTATAGGAACAAACCTAAACTCACCACTTATGCTTCTTTCTCATTAGAAACATACACAAACTAATTTGCAAAGTAGAACCAAAATAGTGGAATCTAAAAAAAAAACCCCATCATTCTTTAAAACAGGGGCTAGTTGTTTGGCAGAATCTAATTAGTTTTTTTAAAAGAAAACTAGTGACTAATAAACTTAAACTTTTCCTGAAACTTATAGAAAACAGATATAAGGAAGGTAAAGTAGAATGCCGAAGCAATTATAAATTGATACCTTTTCCAAAAGCTACACTGGAGAGGAGGTTTTATTAGCTAATAAATGATCATAAATTTATAACATAATTTAGCAGTTAACTACTACAGTTACCCCTTTACATTGAAACATCATAGATACATTTTATGTCGCAGATACATTTGATTTTTTTATAGATAGAAATTTTGAAATGTATTACATTGAGGCCAAATGTATCTAATCTTATGAGTTCTAAACTGTAAAAAGATATTAACTAAAATCATAAAGTCATTTGAAACAGTGACTAATAAAAGTCATCAGCAACCTTTGAGATCTGAGTTTATATGACACAATCAGATATGGTTCAAATGCTTTCTGACCCTAAGGTTTTTAATTGATTAATTTTACATGAAGATAATTGGCAAAGCAACATTAACAACACCAACAGTTACAGGTACATAAATTGTTTATAATACTATAAATTGAAGAAATTGAATTAAATATAACCAGCCAACATTTCTTTGAAATTATGAGCTTTTAATTTTTTATGCCAGGTTAGTTTTTAAAATACATTTGAAAAATCATTTTTATTATGTTTATGGTTGTATTCTCCAGGTAAATCACTCTGATGATAGGTACCATTCAATCCCTGATACACATTTAAATGGCTCTAAGAGTGACTATTTCTGAGCATTCTAACTTTTTAAAATCATGCAAAAGAAAAAAATGTAATAACTTTAATTTGAAATTTCTTGGCAGGGACCTTTCAATAGGAAACTTTGCATATAAGAAGTCATAATAAAGTAACATTATATCATAATTGAATAAATAATCATGCTTTAAAAAGAACTAGAGCAGATGAATAAGAAATACGCTATTGTAATTATATCTCTGGCAGAATGGGCAACTCAGTTTTCCAGTTAATATTTCAGAAGAAATATGTAGTTGAAAATTTGGTCACTGTACCAGTTGATTAATAGTTACAAGATTTCTTAAATAATCTAATTCTACCCTAAAAGAAAGATCTTATTACTTCTCAATATTCTAATTAAGAACAGGAGCAGATATAAGAAGGAGATGAATTTTCAACCAACATTTTTAGAATCCTATGACCTGTTTCGAAGAATGAATGACCTTAGTAACAGAAGGCGCCCGCCCACTGGAGTCATCAATTCGCGGGTACTCACCAGCCGGTCCAAGCTTGTGCCTGCAGCCGTTGTGGGTCGCTCCTCAGGATTGTAGGGCCTAAAGCGTGTGTTAAAATTCTCAGGAGCTGAGCGGGCAGATCTGAGACCTGGGGCAGGTTTGGGTTGGCCACATCCCTGGAAGACCTGACAGAACAATCGAAACATTGAGAAAGTTACATGATGAATCTCCTCTTAAAATCAGGGAAGGGTGCAATACAATGATTTGCTTATTTTTTAATGAAATACTTCCTCTATTAAACTCTAATTTTGATACTTAAATACACAAACCACTATAACAATGGAAAGATCAACTATATGTCCTGATTCTTAGTCAATCCTTAATATTGGCAGTGTTTGCATTTGTGAACTTGCCTACTCTCCAAACCAACATTCACAGTATTTTCACAGATACCAACAAAGTGGCAAAACAGTTGAATGGTCCTTGGAGCATGGGAAATCAAACACTTCATGGTAATAAACTTGGGGACTGCTGCTGAACATAGTGATGCTCTGTCTACTAATTTCAACTCTCATACTAGCATATTAGCAAGTGTTCTTTTGGTGATCTATTTAATACGACCTGTTTGTTCTTTTCTTAGTGATTTTACTGTTTACATGGCTTCCCAGTACAGGCCTGAAGTACTGTTCAGTATTTCTGAGCACAAGAATGTGGTGTATCTCATGGAAAAAAATATATGTTTTGCATAAACATATATAAAGGTATCTTTATGGGCAAAACACACATGAAACAAGGTTTTGTTTTGATTGGTTGATCATAATATGAGGATCAGTGGCTGTTAGGAGTCTAATCGTATATTTCCCATTAAGAATAATGGGTCAGTGTTTGATAACTCAGTGTTTGCACTGACTTTATAAAATGTAACTACTACCATGAGAAATGGCTGTACTAAAATTGAGGATTATAGAGGTGGGCATAATGGTACATGCCTGTAATCCCAGCACTGAGGAGACTGAGTCAGGGGTAGGATGACTCAGGGGTAGGTTGAGGTAAGAAGGTCTCAAGTTTGAGACCATCTTGAGCTACATAGCAAGACCCTGTCTCAAAAACAAACAAAAAAGTGAGGATTATAATAATTAATTCATAAGATGGTTTCAGAATTAAACAAATTATGATGCAGAATCTTTTAGGTACTTAAATTTGGTATTCAGTAACCATCCATTTGAGATCCATGTTGATGGGACAAATGTATTTCATGTATAACACATTAGGCCAGATAATTCACGGGACTCCTCTTGAATAAGGAAAACTTTGTACTGGAAACAGTCTTTGAAAATCCTCTCCTGAGCCATGGTATGGAAATAGTACAAGCAAATGTGGATGAAACCTATATAATGACAGGTTCTTCTAATTTTGTTGTTGACAGCCGTTCATGTCACAATTAGGGTAGCTGTGGGAAATCAAACACTTCATGGTAATAAACTTGGGGACTGAGCTGATACTCCCCCCCCCCCAAAGGTGATTCATTCAGAGTGGTGTGGAAGCACCTCATTTATGTCATAGCAGGCTTTCTACTCTGTGTCACTTATAGAGAATATCTTACCTAAATTTACAGAAAATACAGTAAGAGTTGGAGAACATCTTTCTTACATTTGCTCAAGGATGATTCTTCTAGATTTTTTTTTCCAGAAAATTCTTCAGAACTATTTATATGAGCTAACTCTTAACTTGCAGGAGTATATTTACAATGCATTTGTTTTGGTTTTGTTATTTGATTCTTTGTTGTTTAACAATAAAATAAACCTTTTCATCATGCATGGTACGTGACCCCACAGAAGTACGCAGAGAGAGGCCTTCATGCCATTCCCAAAGACAAATTCCATCTTGCGACACAATTCATTTTGCTTTACCACTACAGCTAATTTCTCTTTTGTTGCATTCAAAAGTTCTCCTTCAACTCAGCATTTTGAAGAGCAGGAGTACTTTGTCTTGGCCTTCCTTGAGATTGCTCTTAACACACTATTGATTATTCTTCTCTTACACAATTTCTAAACTTGATGGTGTACACCAGTGTGATAAAGCTGGTGGGCTCTTTTCTCCCTAGTGCCTAAATCATTTCCCTGTGGCAAGGTCACAGCGGATGGAGGGCATTAACATTTCCAAAGCTCCAGGGATCTCTTGAGTGTGCTATTTTGGAATACTTTGAAAATGACAGCTGACTTTTACAAAGTCTAAAGCCCAAGGCAAAAGAATGGTAATAGAAATCTGGGTAAGATTTCACAAAGGCAGGCACTGACAGAGTTAACGGAAGCTCTTAAACTGCACTTTGGGGGAGAACCTTGATTTTTGGATTAAAGTGTAATCAAAAGAATGTGGAATGCCCTAAAGGAATATTGGTGTTCTGGGAAGACTGTTCATCTTAACAGAAAAATTTAGAGCTTCATTTTTGTTGTTTTTTGCTTTAGAGGGTGTTAATAACAACAGAATGGGGGTTCGTAACATAGCCCAGTGGTTTTCTATTATCTAGTTTGGATTTTGAGGATTGCTTCAGAGATTGCTGGGTGTATGATCCAGGCCAAAGAAAATGCTGGTTTATAATTATTTTGGAAACAATGCCTAACCCCACAATCAGGTGGAAATGCACATAAAAATTTGCCACAATAATCTCTTATTTTGAAAGTCCCTTAACGGAGATAATGAGACAGTTGGAGGCCACTCAAAAGGGGACAGAATGATTAAATGCAGAGAAGGGGCCATGCAGGGATTATTCCTGCTTTATGCTTTCATAGCCGAACAAAAGAAGGACATAAATGGGGGCTCAGGGCTCATATGCAGCCCCAGAATTAAAAACACAGCCACAAACTACAGATGCGTGTGTCAGATGCCTGCATTCCAGCTGACCAAGGAGCTGCCTGCAGCTGAAACCAGACACTGACCATCAGGACTGGTACTCTACAAGTTGGGATTCCTTATTTTTCATGGAGGATTTTGATGCAAATTTGAGGGGAAGACTTTCCCTGTATTAACACCTCCTTTTCCTTTGGGAGGTCACCAGCCTGTTGCTCCTGGTCTGAGCTGTGTCTCTCTTCTTATTCACGCAGCAGTTCCATTAAAGCCTCACTTGAGCCTGTGTTTCTCTGAATCTTGTTGCCTTTCTACCACTGCTGGACCCAAGAATCCAGATCTAGAAACCATTTCTAACACAACCCTTAGGAAAACAGAATTATTAAAGAAGAACCCTTGAGCGTGGAAGTTCTTAGGCCTAGTGATTAAGAGCTCTTTTTTTCCCCCAGAAGTTTACAAAACCTAAAGAAAACAGGTACAAAGACATACCACAGCATCAACTTATCCTACTTTTGCTTGGCAGTGATTAACCACCCCTCTTTTGGTCTCACACAGACAAGAAATTTTAACCAACATATATCCATCATGTAAGTTAGATAACTAACAAAGTGAAAATTAACAATTTCATGCTTCATGCATGTGCAATGGTCTGAATATTTGTGTCTTTTACAATTCCCTAATGTGAGATTGCCAGTGTGATAGAATGAGGGGGTGGGATTTTGAGAAGGGATAGAATCTGTCTTCATGATTAGGATTAGTACCCATGTATGAGGTACCCTCTTGTTTCAAAATCATCCAGTTTATGGTATTTAGTTATATCATCTTGAATAGACTAACAGCATACAAGAAAAGTACTTTAATAATGTTAGCTAGAAAAAAATACACATATATTCTAACTTTTGTTTCTTTGTTTTGAGAGACAGTCTCACTATGTAGTTCAGGATGGATTTGAGCTCACTTTGTGGCCCAAGCTGGTCTCAAACTCTGAAGGATCTTCCTACCTCAGCCTCCCATGTGCTGGAAGCACAGGTGTGTGCAATTCTGACTCTTTTAAAAAAAGGGAGGATGTTGTTCCTGTTTTCTCAAAAACCTCAGAAGGTTCTCACAACACTGGTGCCCCAGAGAAGACCACCTGAGACACACCACGAAGGTAGCTGTCACCTACGAGGAGAGAAGTGACTCTCGTAGAAGTGCATCCTTTCATATGGCTTTGTGACACCACTTTAACCTCTTCCATCTTTACTTTGACAGGATGCTATTTTAGCTACTGAATGTCTTCTCTTTTCATCAGAACAGAAGTTTCTAAAAGTTGTAGCCATAGGTTAAGCTACCTTATTGTGGAACAAAGCATTAGCTCTACCCCTTTAAAAAACAGAATCAGTATTACCCCCTGCCTGTTTCTCTCCCAGGGAAGTTGTGAAGGATAATTAGATAATTCCAGAAAGCATTTGGAAACCCCTGTGTAGGCAAATGCTGCAGATGTACGAAGGAATTAACTTTCTTACCTAGGTGATTCAAAAAACCTTGTGAATTTCGGGAAGATATCTGGCTCAAGAATTCCCTCTTGTAAGAGGATTGCTAAAGTAATGTCTCAGAAGTATATTGGCATTCTGAGATTAAAGAAGCTGACACTAAGATAGAAAGTACTGAAGCAAGAGGCTTCTATAGTTTTGGAAGGCTGGAAAAGAGAGGGAGGTATAGTCATAACAGGTTTAAGTGCTGTGTTTTAGGTTCTTCAATACACACATTTAGAATCTAAACATTGGAGAATCTTAATGTATTTCTTTTTGTTCAACACAGTGTGCACTTTTGGGGGCATGTATCTCTTTGTCTTCTTTATCTCTGCATCATCTTTGGTAGCTTGATTATACATTCGCAAAAGACAGTACTGACAATCTTACAAGCAATGGCTGCGGATAGACTCTGCTTCAGTTTAGGTGCTTTAAAAAAAATTCTGGCTTCCTATTTTCTTCTCTATTTGCTCTTATCATGGTAGAAAAGTTGCTTGTTCCATGTGCCATTTTAAAATTTGTGACGCTAATGTTTTGTGTTAAATATAGACAACAGTTCATGCTGCTTAGGTTGAATCCGGTATGATGCTTTGAGACTAAGTGATGTCTTATTTATTTATTTGATTCTAATTTACATCATAGTGTTAATGAAGTTTTTGTTAGATGATACTTGGGGTAGTCCTATCACATTCCTATTCCTATCACACAAGGAAACAAAAGCTATCATATCAGTGTCAGTCTATGTATAATTTGTTCAGATCACTGTTTTCACCAGAGAAGTTGTGGTGGTGATGGACGTATGGCTCGGTCCATTTTGGGTTGCCAGAACAAAACACCTGAGGTGGAGTTATTTACAAACAACAGAAGTTTGTTTCTTATAGTCTTCAAGGCTGAGCAGCACAAGGTCGGGACGCTGGCAGACTCAGTGTCTGGCTGAAGGGTAGAAGGTCTAAAAGCTCTCTCAGGTCTCTGATAAGGGACTAACTCTATCATTACCTCCCAATGCCTACACCTCTAAATAGTACCAACTTGGAGGTTAGGTTTTTACTATGAATTTTGGGTGACATTCAGACCACAGCAAGAGTCATGAGCAAAGGCCTAAAAGTTTGGCACACTAGTTTCACTCTTCCTTACACAAGTGAAATGTTGGGATAACAGCATTTCTACAAGTTTCAAGGTTACCACAAAGATAAAATGGCACAATACACAGAAAAGACATTGAGAAAATGAAGAATAAAGGTGCATTATTTTACCTGAGGTAATGTGTAATTAAAGAGGGCAATAATGGGTAATGAATCAAATCTATGGGTCACACATAGCTATGAATGAATAATTTAAGCTCTATGAAGTATAAGGTTTTGTACATTTTATCACTGTATCCCAGAATCTATAAGAGCATGTGTTCTTAAAACTTGGCAATGAAAGCCTATGAATGTTTTTATAATTTTTCCATTTGCAAACATCTATTAAAGGCAATTAACACATGGATATTTGTAATGAGAAAAAAAGATAGGAAAGAAAAGAATAAACATATATTGAGTGTCTATGACAGACACTTCTCTGTGGTGCATGTTTCATACACTTTATCTCAAATAACTAATTATCTCTTTAAATTCAAGGCTGAACACTTTTCCTCAGACTTAGGAAAACATAATGAATCGTGCATCCATGGTTAAAAAAACCCATTTGATAGCCCTTTCACTCCACTCATTGCGCCAAACTGAAGTGAAGCCAAGTCAACAACTTTGTTTAAACTGATAATGAGAACAACAACAGCAATAAAAAAAATCCTTCGTCTCTTAATCATTTTCCTGCTAACTACTCATCATATTGATAAGTCAGTTAAAAAAGTGGAGGACCTCACACACAAAATAGATAGGCCAGGGATAAGCAAAAAGACCCAGGGATTAGAAATTCAATAACCTCCTCTTCCTTAAGGAGCATGTAAGTCAAAGATCCCAGTGGGTGCCTGAAACTGCAGATAATACTCAACCTTAAATGTGTAGCCTTTTCTATGCATAGATACGCATGATAAACTCTCATTTTTCACTGAAAGGAACAACTTTGTGACTTCTGTTTGGCATACCTAAGTTGCTAGCATCACTGCTCTTGGACATATTAAGTAAAATACGAATCAAGACGGCTACTAAGGAACCAACTGGTGGGTAGCATAGCATAAATTTGCTGTGCAAAGGGATGATTCATGTTCTGGGCACCATGGAATAAGACAGCTTGAGATTTCATCATGTTACCCAGAATGGTGTGAAATTTAAACCTCATAAATGGTTTACTTCTGGAATTTTCCATTTCATATCTTTGGAAAGCAGGTGGTGACCACTGGTAACCAAAGCTGCAGACCATGAATGCATGGGCCCGGGCGATGTCTGTAACTGGGTTCAGAGCTCAGACAATGGCTGCTATGTCAAAGTGGCAGACAACGTGGACTCTACAAAGCCACCTTTTTTTATAGCCCCACACGGTTGAATGGCCAACAGTAGCACCGGTGCATTACAGCATCTGTATCCCATCATCCAGCTTTAATGCAGAGCTGGGGGCTCTTTCTCAAAGTGGAGTGACCACAATATGTGCGCAGGAATTTGTGACAATGGGAAGGGGGTCTTAGGGTGGGTGGGCACAGGAGGGAGGAGAAGGGCCAAAGGTCAAGATGAGATGCATGTACGCTTCAAAGCCTTACCAGGAGTGTATTTATCATGTACCAGAGACATATGCTAATAAAGCATTTAAAAGTGTGAATAATTTAAAATGTTATTTAGAAACTTCATACAATGATGAGCTACCTCACCCCTGTGATATAATATTAAACTCATACTCTAAAGTTCAAGTTCACAAACACTTTTTTTCTGGTTCCTACCAGCTTTCTTCTAATATCCTAAGCAGTGTTTTCCTGAATACAAACTTAAAAGATTTGGAATCTGAATTCTTTCCTCCTGACACAGACATCTTAAGTACCAGCATTTTTCTTTTTATTAGTTCGGCAGTGTCCTTACCTTCTAAGAAGCCAGTTATTCACTTCATACACCCACAAGAACTTCCTTCCTCTCCCTCTTCTTCTGTCTCCCTTCTCTCATTCTTTCCTCTCTTTTTTCTTTTCTCTGTGACTCACACTTTCCTTTCCTTAAAGATTGATTATACCTGTCTCCAGGCAACTTCTCTGGCAAGCTCTCAGATGGGCTCAGGATTCTGTCCAGAGAATTCGGGATGCTATTGAGTCAAGTCATTTGTCATGGGCTTCAATTTTCAGTGTCTATGTCAGTTTTAAGTTTTAAAAATTTACTTTTGATGCTTACATAGCTTGATTCCAAAGTATCTACCTAATAATGCTTTGTGCATTTCTTAAAATCTTTTCTTCAATAAAAGCAAATTCTTTCCATTGGCTTGAGAGGAAGGCTTTTGCATTCCTTAAAAGCACAACACACTGACATTTCCTCCCAAATGGAGAGTAGACTGGAGTCTTAAGAAACTGCAGCACATTTTTATTTGGTGGATATTTTGAGCACATTTTTGAATGGAGAGAAAAAAAATCCCATGACTCTCTGCCCAACTAAATGATTATTTCATATGTTCTTTGTTTATGGGTTTAAAGTAGTTCTTTTAGATCACTTTGCAGAATATAAGTAAATACATAAATTTTATCAGATTGGCTCTGTGTCATTCTTTCATCCTGTGATTCGACAAATATTTGTGTAGTGTCACAAGGGCCATAAAGAAGTGCTGAGAATATGTTTATTAGACGAGTCCCTGCTCTCATAAGGGTTTTGAATAGAAATTAGGCAATTAGGATGTGCAATGCATGATGGGAACCCCAACAAAGGGCAAGTGACCCAGACTGGAGAGTTTAGGAAGTTGTCTGGACTAGCAGTATTGGGCTAGAACTGGCTCTTACTACCTCATGAGATCACTTGCTACATTTTCAGGAATGCTTGAAAACCAGTTGTTAAGCATTGCAAGTATTAACAAACTGTACAAACGTAGAGTTGTATAAATTACATTAAAAACAAAGGTAGACTGCAGGGGGAGAGAATAAGGCCACACCAGCAAGCAAGCCCTGTCTGGGAACCAGCACCATGGGTTGGCCACCGCCAGACTGGGGACAGCCAGACTCCAGTCCTTTCTGGTACATAGGCTGGCAAACAAGAAGAACCCCACACCCTCATAGGTTTCTGGCTGATCCAGAGAAACACAAGCTGTGATGGTAGCTATCAAGGTGAAGTGCAATTGGACGCCTGTGGTGCTTTGGTGTTTCACTGACCTTGCAGGTCTAGAGCCAGTGGTCTGATCATTGGTTCAGAGGATAGTGGTATGCAGTGTGGCATCTAGGGGGGATCTCCTTCTGAGGGTTGCAGCCACTGCTGATTCCCTATTGACTTGTTTTGGAAGTCCTATATCATTTCCATTGTTTTGTTGGGTTGAATTTTATTCTCTTTTGTTTTGTTTGATTATGTTAAATCTGATGGCATGAGCAGCTATTTCAAAGATAGCAAAATATATTATGGTAGCAATTTTGGATTTACTATTGACTTGTTTTGAAGTCCTTTATTGCATTCATTGTTTTGTTTTTATTATTTCATTCCATTCTGTTCTGCTTAATTTTTACTATGTCTGAGGGTATCTGCAGCTATTTTGAAGACAACAAAAGGCATCATGGTAACTATTGTTGGTTTTGTAATGTTTTGAAGTCCAGTATCACTTACACTGGTTTGTTTTGATTGGTTTTATTCTGTTTTATTATCCTTGGTTTTATCATCTTTAAAATAAAACTTAAAACATTGAAAAAAAACCCAAATGTATTTGTGTTCATTAATTCTTTTTTAAAGTTCTTTTTTCTTTATTTCTAGTAGCATATATTTTCAGCATATGATGGTTACATTGATCGCGGGGGAATTGGTACTTGTGTATAACACCTCTGAGCTCTTTTGTACTTCTTTTTATTGTTACCTCAAGATTATTCACGTTGGCTACATCTGTAGGATGGAGTTATTATGTCACGGTGAGCTACTTTGTTTATTGACATCACGTTGGTGACTTGGAAACACTTTCAGAGGGGGTATTTGCACCATAGCATTGGGCAAACACCGTAAACTAGAATGTTTTCCTCATGAAAGTTGCTATTTTACTCATGGAAGCTCCCTGAGGCAAAGGTTTCCACAGAGTCAAACCAGATCACCTCTCCCTGAGGAGAAAGCGGTGCTAAGAGCTGGGGATACGAGGGTGGTATGTGTGAGACTGGGCAGAGGCCCCCTGAAGTTTCTCTGTACGCTGTAATCCGCTGCTCTTGAGAGGCATGTGCCTATGAAAGTCCTCTTTAAGGCAGGAAGAAGTTGCGAGAAAACTTTCAGGAGACAAGTATCTTCTATTTTTCCTAAGAATTCACAGAGTATTGAAAAAGAAATTGAATTTCAATCATCTACTCTTGAATAGACTACATTAAATATAATCTTCTCATCTTTTCCCCTAAAGTGAAAGAAAATCTTAAGATAAATCTCTAAAGGTTAGAGATAATCAGAAGTTTTCCTTTATCTTCGAAAGGAGGAAAAAATTTTAATCTCTTTTACATAGAAGGAAAGTTAAAACTAGATTTCCTTGGATGCACCCTACAAGTGTGTTACAAGCATTTTTCTCTACCTTTCACTTTACATTATAAAGAAAGGCATCTTTTCCCTGCCCTCTCCGTGCATCTGAAAGATTTAGCCACGATACAAACAGAAATAGAAAAGAACCTAATTTCCTGTACAACACTGAAGAAACCAAAGAGTAGAAAATATTTCAAGGTCACTATTTTCTTGGTGGATGTTACACGTGATAACTTATGGGTAGAATGTAAACGTTGAATATGAAAGAGCCATAGAAGATACTGCAACTCCAGAATCATTCACTGAAAGTGGACATTTCTTTTGAAAACAAGACTGAAGAAGTAAAACTAGAACACAAAACACCATAAATAATAAAAGCTTAATAAAAGCCATTTGCTTTTTTCTCGGTGATTAGGCAGAAGGGACACACTACAGGTGGTTACTGACATTGCTGCCAGCAACTCAGCTCTTCCCTGCGGCCTTCCTAGACATTTATTAAATAACTTATTAGACATTTACCCAAAGCCATGTCTTTCCCAATGAGGTAATCTGGTATTGAAAATAACACCATACATGCATGGGATTAAATGTAGTGATGTGGATATTGAATGTTATCTTCAGATCTTAGATATTAAAACAAGCCCTTACAATCAATGCTCTTTAGAGTCTGCATAACACAGATGTTTTTAATAATAACAGTTAAGATGCTTAACATGTATGAGTGGCTTTGATTTGACCTATTCCAATGGAAGTATTTAATGCGTTATACACTGTACTACTCTGCTCTCAGTTGACCCTAGATGTTGATACTATTTAAGCCTTTATTTTAAATATGAGTTAGTTGAGTTTAAGAAGATAAATAATTTGCTCCAAAATGTAACAGCTCGTAGCAACCAGGTCTCAGGTCAATCTCATGTCAAAATCTGACTGTGTCATTGCTGTGGTAGCCTAGAGTGTCCTAGAGTAACTTCAAAGTACATTGTAAGATATTTGCTGATCTTTATCATTGAAATCTCTGGCATTATATTTTCCATTTTTTTAACTTTAAAAATTTTATTTTAAAAGAAAAAAAGAATTAAAACTATGATACAGAGTTTCAAAACAAAATAATAGGAGATTAACAATGATTAATATACTGTGTTTTGTCTTCAAAGTAGTTGCTCAGATTACAAGATATAGACATAAAAATGATTAAAAATTAGTTCATCAAAAAGAATGATTTGTGAACTTATAGTTGCATGTTCTGAGTTCACCTCAGCACAATGTATTTTCCATGTGAAAAACTAGATGTTAGGAAGAATCATTACAGAATGTAAGAGTGAATACAATATAACTTCTATTCTCAAATTACTTATAATCTTGGGCAGGAAAAAGAAAGAACAAAAATAACCATAACACAAATAACAGCACTCTCACTGTTAGAAGAGGGGCATGAGCAATACAGAGGCCCAAAGGGAAAAAAAGAGAAATGTTACAGCAGTAAAAACATATTTGCTTGAACTAAATTCTAAACAGTGTCCTGTCTGAAAGAAGATACTTTCTCCATCTGCGTTCTTGAGATATTATTTATGCCTGGGTATTTCAATAGGAAAAAGATGCAGGAAAAAAAATATGTGGAGGTTGGAGAAAGTAACCTGCAATAACTAGCAATAAAACTAGGGGGTATGTAGATAAACGAGTCATTTCACAGGCGAGGAAACTAAGACACAGCAGCTAGAGACAGAAATTATTTCATTCTATTTTCTGTTCCCTTGGGGTTTTTTTTTGGTTTTCATTTTCATTTGAGCTATGGACCCCCGAAGAATTATCTAGAGGAAATTAAGTACCTGAAGGCCGTTCTGTTCTATAATGGGTTCTACTCTCATCTGCAAGAAGTATTAATTGAATGGATGGTTTCAATTGGAATTTAATAAGTCTTCTTTCTTAATTTAGATTATATCTGACAAACCAATCTTTTCCTGGATTAGGTTTGAAATTATCCCTAATATAGTTAAATGATATCTAGCGAGCTCCATTTCATCTTCTCTGATACGATAGGAGATTATCAACACATCTGAAATTCAGAGTCAGTGAGGTTTTTGCACTTCGCTTGGATAATTTCCAACTTGTTAAAGTGCTTTTATTTGGGTAGGAGGAGGCAGAATACTGAGAGTTCTCGCCTTGTCTTTGCTGAAGACATTGAAAATGGTAAATATAGTAAGTGTGGCTGGGTCTGAAGAGCTTGCCATCTCTGCTTCTTATCAACAGGCTCCTGGTAGTGGGTTTCAGGAAGTAGTTTGCTCTTATAGCTGGTTCCTCTGGTGCTGACGTGGATATCTGGTCCCAGGCTGTGAGGCATATTGGGAAAATCTTTTTATTTAGATCAGACAGTTCTAGGCTACTACCTCAGGCTAACTAGTTAATCTCTCTAAAATTAACATTCCTTTCCTCTAAACAAGGAAATGAGTGCTTTATAAGACTTAAACAAGGATTTAAAATAAATGTGTAAATATGGCATCTAGAAAGACTGACAGGAGAGGGAGGACACTGTTTCATTCTCTATTGTATTCCTTGTGCTTAGTACACGGTAGGATGTTTACTGAATGGATATAGTAGCTGTTCATCCAAATAGTAATCATGATGGCTGTCATTGTTAAAGGGTGATTGAAAGAGAACAAAAAAAAATTAAGTATGCTATTGTTTGTTTTAAAAATGTATACATGTTACGGAGGGTAAACAAATCAAGTGTCTAATGAGGGCCACAATGTTAATGACAAAATACGTATTATAACTTGGTTATGCAACGTGTTTTGGGGAAGGCAGCTCTGTGTGTATCAATACTGACTGCTTCCCAGTGGGCTACACAGGAGAGGAAATGGATTTGACCATACCTTCAAAAACAGGTTTGGGACAAGATTAAAGTATGAACATATATGGTGAGAACAGATCTTTTCATTAGTCTATAAATCCTTCTAAATCACAGGCTCAATTATTAGGTACAGAAAGATTAGCTCTCCTCCCTCTACATATGATGTGAGCATTTGGAGAAAGGAATTTTCTATTTGAGCATGTGGTATGCTCATCTTTTGCCTTCTGACACATAATGAAGAAAAAAATAATTTTATATTGTTTTTACTGTTAGAGCTCTAGGAAGGCTTGGAAGAAATGAATAATTACTTGGCTAGGAGAAGTATTTGATTAGAGTTTATCATGTTGGGAAGTTCTAGTGGTAGAGCAGGCTACAGTTTTAGATTCCATTTTAGGTGTGAGATCATGAGTCTGACTGTCTACCAGTCACTTGACTCATCCTACCTTTCATCCTGTCTTTTTCTCCCCTGTTTCCTTTCCCTCTCTTGCAGACTTCCCTGAAGGCTACTGAATTTTCTCTTAACACTTGATCTGTGGAGCAAATATTTATCAAACTCCACCCATGTGTGAGGCAAACTCTACAGGCATCAACTTCATCATAATGTGGTGTTTAACATAATGGGTTCTGGAATTAGACATTCTTCTACCTTTTGTATCATGCAACCTTGGTAAGTTAACCTTTCTAAGTTTTACCTTCTTTATTCACAAGCCAAGGGGGAAGACCTAGCTCATCACAGCACAGTTATAAATGCTACATAATATAAACCCTTTAGAGCACCTAGTCTTTGGCAGTAAGCAGTCAACAAATGTCAGCTGGCAGTTGTAAATATTGTTGCTTCCCTAAGTGACTCTGGGAATGGATTCTATCAGTAATGCCTTTAATAAAATAAGTGATTTTTCAAAGTACAAGGTGCTGGTCATATCCTAAAAGCCACTGTAATGTGTAAGCTTGATCACCATCAGCATATCCTGCCCCCAATTAAGAAAAAGCTCCTAGATTCACCTGTAAGAAGTTCCCGCCCTCTGTAATTCTGCAGGTACTCCAACCTGAAATGCCGAACTTCAGCCTCAGTGAGGCTGTACAGCAACACTGACTGAGGATTCCTTTTGCAGAAAGGATACATTCTAGTTCTTAGCTACAATCCACAGTTTTAGATTCCCGTCTGTATGGGATTTCTTGGATTTCACATCCATGGAAAATATAACTACATACTTCTAAATATATGAGAAAATTCTGTTCCTCCAATGAAATCAACCTATTTTCAGAATGTATTTGTTTTCCTAGCAAATCCTGTTAAACGTATCCAAACTTGAACCATCTTTACACCTCCCCGGTAAAGCTGAAAGCTGGCTGGCTTTGGGCCTTCCTTAACACAGACCAGAACAGACCTCTGCCCCAGGCCCTCCTTCTAGAGGTACCTTCTCTCTCTATTCTCTCCCTTCCTTCTCTTCACCGATCCTTTCTCCCCCATCTTTAACTCCCTCTATCCCCATAACTACATGGAAATTCCATAGAGTACGTTATTTTATAGTAGTGGGGATTAAGCTCAGGGCCTTTTTGTTGACCTACCTCCCTAGCCTGTTTATTTACTTTTTGCAATTTTGAGAAAAGGTTTCCTTAAGTTACTAAGTTGTCCCAGGCTGGGCTCAAGCTTTTCATCCTCCTGCTTCAGCTTCACATAGTTCTGGGATTACAAGCATGCATGGTCACACTGGACTGCAGAACACCCTTTTGTGCTAATACACTGGACATTTTTTGCACTATCATTTTACTTTTATACTGCACTCCCCTGATGTGAGTGTACTGTTACTTACCTATACTACTTTTACTCTTGCTTTTGACATTTCTTACAAAGAAATATGCCACTTTCAAGAACATTTAAAATTAACAATGACACCATCATAATGTAGCTGGACAAACTCCGCAAAGATGTGTCACCCATATTCTGATAATAAAGACTCCACTGTGACCTCTTGGGGAATTTCTGGTACAGGGCTGGATCTGAACTAGAGTTGCAGAAATGTACTGTGTGCTTGAAAATCACAAAGGGAGTAGATTTGAAGTGCTGTCACCTCAAAAACAAAATGATCAGTATATGAAGAGTAACATATATGTTAATTAGCTTGCACTGTAGTTTAGATTTGAAGTGTTTGTCCCCTAAGCATTCATATCTTGAAGGGTTGGTGCCCAGCTTGTGGCAGTATTGGGAAGTGGTGGTGATTTTAGAAGGCAGACGCTTGTTGGAGGAAGTTGATCACTGGCAGTGGGTCTCTGAACCCTCTCTCTCTCTCTCTCTCTCTCTCTCTCTCTCTCTCTGCCTCCTGCCTACCATGAGACAAACAGTGTTCTTCTGCCACGTGCTCTGCACCTTGATGTTCAGCATCACCATAGACCCAGCAGCAGTGGAGCCAGCTTGACCATGAACTGAAACCTCTGAAACCAAGAGCTCAAGGAAACCTCTCCCTCTGCACTTTATCTCAGGTACTTGTCACAGTGACAAGCAGCTGACTCTCACAGCTGGATGTAGATGTTCTGCCGTGTTTACCTAATTTAAATCATGCCTGCCGTAAGTGTATATATTTTTATTTCCCATTGAAATAGTTTTTAACAAAGATAATCTAGATGATTGAATCGTTGTAACAGGCTAACTTCTTAACAGATTTTTAGAGTGAGCTCACTGATGCATTTCTTTTTAAAAAAATATTTGTCTATAGTTTTTATGTGACAAGGTCTGGGCTAGGCTCTGAGTACTCAGCAGACCAGTGGTGATCTCAGTTCTGCTGGGAGTTTCTGACCAGGGAAGCCAGGGGAGCAAAAACCAAGCATCAATATGTATTTCCAACTCTGTAATAGATGCTGTGAAAAATTGCTATAATAGAGACTCTCAAGAGGGGACTCACTCACAGGGGGCAGGAGGGGAAAACACTGGCAGAAGAAGCTGTCATTGTGCTCAGGGAATCGAGAGAAAAATCACACGTCTGCACAGTCACAAAGGTCAAGAGGCAAGAAGCCAGAGTCACAGGGAGAGAGAGCTGGAAAACGTGAGCTCTTGCAGGACTACGAAACCCACTCTAGGTACAATCGCAGTGGCTGAAAGGCAAAGTTGGGGGGCATCATCTTGCTTATATCTTAGAAATACTTCAGCTGCTAGGTGAAGCACAGATTTGAGGGAGTTCAAAGTGGAAACCAGGGGACCCGTGGAGAGGAAAGGTTTTTTCAAATTTCCTTGAAAGGAAAATGACAAAAACTTCTGTCAAAACGTCCAGGCACTGAGGGGGCAAGAGCTTGTTCTTGTTACCTCTTCTGGTCCAATTTTTTATTCCGCTTATTTCCTTATGTGTTGGTCCATTTGTTCAGTGTCCATGTCCCTTGCATTTGATGAGGACAGGAGTTGTGTCACACTCACTCCTGCTTCTGTAGGATCTAGAGCCTTGTCTGCCACTTGGGTTCTCAGTGAATATGTGCTGGACAAATGGGTGAGAAGAATGAAACCAGAATGCCTGGCTTTGGACATGTGTGCACACACCAGTGGAAACAGACCCCGGCTTCTAGGATGTGACGGTCTCAGACTGCAGGAGCTTTGCCCATGTGTATGCTTTGTGTCCTATTTCTAGAGCCATCTTGCACTCCACAACCCCGTCCCCTAATTACTTGAGCACTGCTGGGATATGTGACCTCTCCAAACAACATTAATTGGTTTCTAGGCAATAGATTGAGGGGAATAGACACTTGCTATTTTTTTTTCCACAGGAATGAAAGAAAATGGCCTTTCATGGAACCCCCAAATGTGCTGTTTCCCCAATAGGTGATGGTAATTTAGAGAATCCTCCTTCTCACAGGGTACCCCAAGCTCATTAAAACCCAGAAGCAAGCCTACAAAACTCTCAACTCATCCATTTCCCAGAGAGAGAAAGAAACCGAGGCCAGATTCATTCTTACCTACTTCCTACCAGCCCACCCTGGAAAGCCTAGATCGCACTCAGCCAGGGGGCCATGGCTGTCTTTCTGCTCTGTACTTTCTCCCCTCTTCCTGGATTATATTTGAAATCTCCTTCATGAAGGATGTTAAAAATTGAAGGAAGCTAATCATGCAACACTTTGCCTGACATATTTTAGTGTGAAGGACTTTCAATTAAAATGCAATTGCTCAGTCACAAAGTTTAGAGGACTGACACAGGGTTGGTTAGTGTTTCATGGGAGAAGGGCTGGTAAAGAGAACAAAAGGGCACTCTGTGCAACCATCCGTGTGGCAGAGATGGAGTGATGAAGGACGAGGCTAGGAACCCACTACCAACTTCTCAATTTTGCCTCAGGCGGGTCCTGTTTATCTTCTGTGAGGTGGAGGCAAATAACAACTATGCACCTGGCATTTGTGTTTTGCAGCTGTAAACCTAGGAGCCCTGTCTCATATGATTTATGAAAATGTGCTACATTTTGCTTTTTAATGAGCCCTTGATTCCATACAAAGGGGCATTTGCCCCTGAAGATTCATTAATGAATGTTATACTGTAGTCTCCAAAGGAAGTCAGATGGGATGTTGAATTATTTCCAGTTGAATATATAGAACACACACTTTGTCTACACAGCTGACGATATAATTAGAAGTCACTAGAACGAACACAAAGTGAAGGTGTGCAGAAATTTCAAACATTGAGTAAGAAAACTGCACCCAAATGTGAGGGATTAGTCAGCATACTTGAGGTTCGAGGAAAGTTTTAGGCAGTCAATAATTTTGTCATGATTGAATAGCTTTGAAGTAAAAAGTTGCTTCCCAGCTCAATGCCATTTTGTTAGACTTTTTTTTTTTTCTTTTTAACAGAGTAGCCAATCTGTAGCTCTACAGGAAAAGCTAACTGGCAGCATATTAGATTTTACAATCCAAGCTGACAGATCTCCTTACTTCGTTTTTAGGTTACTGTGCCTGAATTACGTACATACATTAGTAGATACATGATTAGTGCAAATACCTTTGCAGACACCTGCATGCTGTTTTCCTGCATGTTCATAATGGCTTCAGAAATCTTGACATCTATGGGGTCCATGACCGACTCAATGTTGAAAGGCCCTTCCAGTCGCTCTGCCACCAAGAGCATTGCATCTGTTAAAATACAGGGACAGGATTCATTTGTGAACAGGGACCTCCAGGTTCTTAATCTGCATTTCAATGTTCTCAAAACAACTGGTTGAAACATAACTGTTTACTAACATTGGAAACTTTCTTTCATATAGCCAGAAGCAAAATGGCTGACTCAATCTGAAAAATCATTATTTTGTTACATTTGCAGATTTAAAATTATTTTACACATATGGAACCAACCTGAAATAAGAAAATCAGTCCACTTGTGGAGATTTGAACATAGCTAACTATCCCACATGAAGTAAAAGCAGTAATTTTGTCAGGGATTAGCTGCATTTCTGAAATGTGGCCTAGCTTTTCTGGGAGTCTTAGGAAAACAGAATACTAGAAAAGAAATACTGGGCTGTGAATCTGGATATACAAATATCAAGACCCACTTCAAACATAAGTGCCTGTGTGAAGCATTTCCAAAAGAGCAGACTAGCTGCTACCGTGCTTTGTCATTGTACCCAAGATATTTGTTTATTTTTGATCTGTGATGCCCTTGGGTGGGGAGAAGGGAATCTCTTCTACCTTGGTTTAGCATGTTTGATTCTTGATCAGATATACACTACATTATAAATCATATTGCATTGAATATATCCCCGGAAGTGTGAGTTTTCTGAAGACAAAAATAAGTGACACAAAGGCAAAAACTACATAAGAGCAAGTTCTAATGAGCTGAATGGCTACAGGAAAGTGTCCAAGTTTATGAGACCTCTGGTTAGTGAGGTCTGTAAGAGGTACTGGAGACAAGGAGTCTCTCAGTGTCCAGGACAAAGGGGCAGGTGCTTATGCCAATGCCAGTGACTATCAGCCCATCTTCTATTCCTGCTTATTAGAGCAGAGTTTGGTACATCACTCCCCACTGGGACTGTGAAATAGAATTCCAGGGATCCTGGAAAGGTGGCTATGGAAGAATATCTATGTTGAGCGTGACTGCAGAATTTAATTAATTAATTAAAGTGTAATTTAAAATAACTACTTGCAGACAGTAACTACCATGTTAAATGACACAGTCCAGACACTTAAGCTATACACAGACTTGGTAGATCAGCCTTTTTAATTGTTAAAGTTTCTTAAAAGCCAAATATCAAACAACTTCCTTTGTTTCCAAAATAATAGATGTCTATTATCCAATTTTTCCAAAACACAGAAAAGAAAAACAAAGAAGAGAAATACACTCATACTTCTACTTTCCGGAATAACACTATAAACAGTGTGGTATATGCCCTACATTTTTTTCTCCTCTGTGCATGAATATTTTAAGCGAGCAATGAAATATACTGTACATAGATCATATAATCTGCTTTCTAAATGTAATATATTATTAATGTAAGACTGTTTATAGTTAGCTATTTTATAGCAGTAGTATGAGGAAACCAAATTTTATTTTTATTATATATCCAACCATATTCAACCAAAGTCCAACATCAAAGCATTTTCAGGCTTATAAGTAGTCATGAATTAAGCTGGTAAGAAACCTTTTAAAATGATCTTTTAAATGAAAGATACAGGACTATCTGTGAAGCAAAGACTCAAACTTTCCAAGAGCCCCAAGCTTCACAAACAGCTTTGGCTTTTATAGCTAGTGCTCGGGACCAAACTGCATAACTGAGTCCTTGCTCCCCTTAGAATTAATGCTTCTGAGGCAGGACTAGGAGAATCAGGGTGCACCCTTAGCCCAAATCCAGCTCCGCAGTCTATTTCATATTTTTTTTTATGAATGAATGCAAGTGCCCTGAGAGAGGTACACATACACAGGTCTCATATAGAAGGCCTAACAATATATTTTCCAATCCTTTCTTTGGTAATGCAGGCTTACCTGCACATGCCATGACAGAATCTTGTAATAAAGGGAATTAGTTCTCAGGTTCTTAATGATCTGATTATTTGGCAGTGTGGACAGAGGATGAATAATACTTGGGTGCAGTATTTGAATATTAGTGAGGCTTTGTCTCTTAATTTTTCAAGGGTGGTGAAATGTTACCTGGAATCAGTTCTGCTTCTTCAGTGTCTATGTATTAATTTTCTTTGTTTATCAAAAATAGTCCTTTTTATAGTAAAACCTTCTAGCAGGTTTTTGATTAATTATGATGAATGAGCACATACCCTAGACAGATGTATTCTAAAAGAATCAAGAAGTCCTTGTACAGGAAAAAGAATTAACGTTATGAAGGTATCCAACAAATATAATTACAGGAGCTTGTAACTGTGGATGCTTTATTTTGTATTTACGTATTTGTCTGCATATACCATTATCCACTGCGTTCTGGTCTATCCCATTATATGTATCCAACCTGAGTAGCCTGACTTGATATGGTCAATATTATCACTCATATTGAAAATCTGAAAGCAGGCAGGACCTGGGCATAAAGGACAAGTGTTTGGATTGGATCCTAAGGATTCCATATTGAGTCAGCGCTTGAAACTGCAGGTGTGAAAGCATCTTTGAGAAGGTTCTTTTCTTGCTCAAAACACTTTTCTAGCAGACCTCCCTCCTCCAGGGAAGGCAAGAAGCTTCTCAGTGGGGCTCCTGGAGCTGGAAGTTTCTCTGGTGATTTCAGGCTCCCTCCATGCGTTTGCAAGACGGCAGCCCAGCAGCCCCAGCCTCCTAGGTGAGGGGCAGTGGGCTCCACTCCCAACGCCGCAGTGGCTCCGCTCAGGGGGACCCGCCGGGCAGTTAGTTACCAGCACATCTGCGGGAAAGAGCAACAGTGTTGCTGACCGGGTCCTGCTAACCCCGGAAACAAAGGCTGATTGTACCCAAACTGCTTGTCCTTGTATTTTCATTCTTCCTGTCATTTCATCTGCTTTGTTATGCAAATTAACCTGAGAGGATAAATCTCTGAGATATGTTCTTATACATTTTTCTTTTAATTTAAATTGCCAATCAGAACATGTTCTATTAAGCTGTTTGTTTTGTAATTTAGGTTATTAGTAGTGTTTAATAATCCACCACAGGAAAAAAAAACATACTTTGCTAAATAAAGTTAGACTTTAACTAGCACAAATAAAATAACAGCACAGAAACAAATTGAAATACTATGTTCTTTTGCCTAAATACACACACACACACACACACACACACTATTCAAATTCCTGGTAAAGCTCAGAACTGTGTTTGGGCAAAATAACATCTAGACATCATCGCAATAACATCTAAAAAAAAAATGCTACGGATGTCCCTATGGTAGTTATACATAGGTTTTTCTTTTCATTTTTTGCCATGCTGGGGAGTGAACTCAAGGTCTCGTACTTTAGCACACATCACTGCCCTACGTCCCCATGCTTCCTGTTATATTTTGAGACAGGGTCTTGCTAAGTTGCCCAGGTTGGCTTCCAACTTTGTGACCTTCCTGCCTCAGTCTCCCAAAGAGCTGAGAGTAATTGTAAAGTCATGTAGCACTGCACTGGGCTGAAACACAGCCTAATGCAGTTTGTTTCTATTTTTTTTTTTTTTTAATATAAGAATGGGAGAAAGGGTGGGTGACAGACAAAAATAGTGAATGGGGGGGCTTCTATTTTTTCTCAGTTCAGTGTTGTTTTTCAAAATAAGTTACCCTGTTTGATAGTAGGCCAGACAAACATATACAAATAACTTCTGTAGAGATGTGAACAATTACAGAAAAGTTTAAAAATACATGCAGCAGGACATAGTGGTACATTCCTGTAATCCCAGCTTTCAGGAGGCTGAGACAGGAGGATCGCTGTGAGTTCAAGGCCAGCCTGAGCTATCTAAGCCAGTTCAAGGCCAGCCTGCATTACACAGCTAGACCCTGTCTCGAAAACAAAACAAAACCAAACAAACGGGAAAAAAATCCATGCAATCCTATGCGATCATCTCTATTGCCCTTGTATAAGACAAAAGGAAAAGGAGGGAAGGTGGGTTTTGCAAAAACTCCAGTATTTTGCAGCTCTGCCGTGGAGTCCCGCTGACACTGGCTGCCTTTGGGAGTGTAGTTTGGACACAGGAGGAGGGAAAGCAGTCCAGTGGAGGTCAGCGCTGTCCAGCCGACCTCTCAGGAGGGATTGGGAGGGAGAGGCAGCGCCTACTCAGCCTCAGGCCTCACGGCCAGCTGGGCCGAGGTCCTCAGTCCTTCAGGGGCAGCTTGTGCCCCACCAGCCTGAGGGGCAAGGTGGTCTCTGGGTGTGGGAGAAAGCTCCTTCCACTGCGGCTACGGAAGCTGTGCCGTGGGCCATCTTACCCTCCCTCTCATCCCACTGAACAGTTCGGCGACATCAAAGCGGTAGTTCCTAAGTTTCTTTGAAATCAATTCAGTCCCCACGGGGCTCTGACTTCCTCCGGAGGCTGCGCCCTGCGCCGCCGTCTTAATGACCTCCGAACCATTCCCGTTTTGAAGTGTTTGGAATGTGATCTTTGACTGCTCTCTGAACTTCTGTCTCTTGCCCGTTAAACAAGGTCAGTCACTGTCAGGGCGCCTCCAGCCCATCCTTCCCGCAGGGACCTGCCTTGTCGCCCAACTTGTTTTCTCCTCATAACATGACTGTCGCCACACTCCGCTGGCAGATGTCCCTTCTGTTTCTAAGTGGAGACCACAATGTAGACGAAACGCTTGTCATTTCAGTGCGAGCTCCTGATGCACACAAAGCGACAGTGACAGTCCAGACAGGAACAGTGCTTCAGCGCAGGGACTGCACGCAGTGGCTTCTGGAAGGTTCCACTGCAGGTGAGGAGCCAGGCTGCAGGCGAAGCGATGACACCTCTCAGCCAGGACATTGCGCCGGGGAAGCACGGAGCTGCTGCCGGGGAGCTAGAGCTGCGGAGACGGGTGCCCCGGTTCCCGCCTAACCCTTCCTTTAAACGGCTGGGAGCTAAAGGCACAGGTCACTTTGCACACGGCCTCACTTTTGGACTCTGTGGAGTGAAAAGCACGACAACGCCACCTAATAGCGGTGGGTGAGCAGCGAGACCAAACGGCGTTAGGAAAATCAGCTGCAGCACGATGCTGGGCACCCGCGGAGCTCGCAGCACAGGGCAGCTTCCCTGAGTTAGCGCCTCTCGGCCGCGCAGGGGCACCAAGGAGGAGCAGCGGGCAGGGCCTTCTGGGTGGAAGACAGACAGCAGTGACGTGTGAGCAGTAAAGGCGCCACGGATGCCTGCAGCATCTGAGGCTGCTGCCGCCCTGTCTGTTAAATGAATGTTTAGCTAATCGCTGCCCTTGTGATGGATAAGTTCACTCCCGAGAGATACAAAAACTGCATTGTTTTCTCCTGTTGTGCCCCTTTGCCAATTAAAGATGACTCTGTAGCTTTTGGCAGTCTTCCCACTGGGCGGCGGGGACACATGTGTGAATTCAGGGGGGCTGGGTGACGGCTGGAACCAATAGCATATGGTAAAATGACACTGTCAGTTCCCAGAGCTTGTCCTCCAGAGACGGTGACTCCTGCTTTCTGTCTCTTCTTTCGGTCTGCTCTTAAGGTCACCATGCTAGAAAGGCCACATGTAGTCCCTCCAGGTGATAGTCCCCGCAGGGCACAAGTTCCCAGCCAGCCCATCAGAGACATGAGTACTAGGCATATGTGTGGAACTAGCTTGGACCTTCCAGACCAGCCTATCTGCCAGCTAGTGGCCAACTAGTGACCCCAATTAGCACCATACAGCGCAGAAGAATCAACCAGCTGAACTCTGCCTACATTTCTGACTTGTAATCCTATGGTTATTATTTTAAGCTGTTAAATTTGAGAAATAGAAAATTGGTGCAGCTCAATGAAAATATTTACAGAATGCACAAATAATTTCCCCCTATTTACTTAACAGGCCCCAAATCCTCAAAGCTTTAATCAAATAACATTTAATAGGTTTAGCATGTACAACATACCCTCTGTTTACAAGCATGTTGGTGGTTTTAAGGACAACTAAAACGTCACCCTGGAGCAGCAGACACACAGAAAAACTTGCTCATTTTTTTCAGAACATCAAGGTAGCAATGCAGGCCAGCCGGCCTCACTCAGGCCAGGGGCTGTTTGTAAATCTGTCCTGCAGTGTGTGAAGCAGAGATGCAGTGCTGTTTGGGAAGAAGGAAGCAACTCTCGCTTTTCTTTCTCTAAGTATGGACTCTATAAAGGGACCTCAGGGAACCAGACAGCACCTCTGATTGCTGGATGACACTGAATTGAAAGCTGCCTTCCTGCCAGGGCTTCTGAAGATTTATACCCCCCTAAGACAGGAGAAATGAGAGAGAGAGAGAGAGAGAGAGAGAGAGAGAGAGAGAGAGAGAGAGAGAGATTGAGAGAGAGAGAGAGAAAGAGAGAGGGGGGAGAGAGAGGACCATACATACAGTATATCTTTGATTTATTTCTTGAACAGAGGAGACACAATATAAAAAGCAGCTTTGCCGAAAGCCATTGTCTTTATTCTGAAAGACAAAGATCTTCAAAATGCTTTAGAGGCAAGAGGAGAGAGCCTTCCTGTTTAAATGAGATGCTGCTGAGCTTCTCTTAAGTAGTAGCTACGGGATAGGAATAACCTTGAAGGTGTAATTCAAGTGAGCTCATCCAGCCTCATAACTGCTGTGTGCCCGGGGGGGGGGGGTGTCTCTGTGTCACTGTGGCTCCTCTGGGGTACAGAAGCTGTCCGTGGTGCTGCCTTGATAGTGTTCAGAAGTTTTTTTAAGTAACAAAAGTGAAGCATATATTAAAATTTTTTTCTCCTTTTGAGGGAAATTTGAATTAAGATAACAACATGCCATTTCAAGGCTTTCATTAAATCATCTAAATTCATCTCTAATAATGTCCTTTCTGGAAAACGAAACGGATAAGCACGATCTTCTCTGTTGTTTTCTTGGAATGCCACAGTACTCAGCTCGCCCTCTCTTCGGGAGCTCTTGCACTCTGTCTGCAGCACCCTGGTTTTACCTTTAGCGGGACATTTTCCCCGCTGAGAAGTATATCGAAGAAATAAAAGAAAAAATTCATTCATTGGCATCCAGTTACTCATTAAAAGAAAAAGAAAGGCAAACAGGTCCAGAGTTGTTTATTTACGGCTGATTAATGGCCAGGGCATGAATGGAACCTGCTCCCCTCCCTCGCTGCAGACAGGTACACCGCCTGCACGGCTTTCACTTTCACTCAGGTCGATTAATTAAAATGTCTCAGAGAACCCAGGATGAAAATGTGTTTCAAGAGAGGCCTGGAAAGCAGCACAGCTCCTGCGGATAGGAATCCCCAGCATTGGCAGGCAGAGGGGAGCGGGGAGTTGGAGACCAGAGAACTCGAACATCCAGAGGCAAAATGCCCTCGCCCTTTTGGAGTTTGTAACACATTTTTGTTTCTTACTTTTTATGTCATGTCTAGATTTGCTGCTCTCTCATCTTCACTCTGACATGGCCAGCAGGGCTATCTTTCTAAAATGCAAACTTGCAGTCGGATGTGATGGCACACACCTGTAATTCCTGAAGTCTTGGGAGGCTGAAGCAGGAGAATTCCAAGTTTGAGACCAGCTTGAGCAATTTAGCGACTTGGCAAGACCTTATCTCAAGGTAAAAAGAGCTCAGGATGTAGTTCAGTGTGAAAGCTCTGGGTTCAATTCCCAGTAACAAAAAAAACATGCAAATTTGAGTAGCCCACTGCCTTAGTCTAAAGGGAACAAGTTGGTACTTTTTTGATCTGACCATAAGCAAAGCCTCTTCTATACTGCTTCCTGCCTAGCTTCACAGGCTGGTCTGCTGCCAGCCGCGGTGCCGCTGACCTGTAAGAAGGCTGTCTCCAGAGAGTTCAACCCGAATCCCCCCCTCCTTTTTGACAAGGTCTTGCTGTGTAGTTCAGGCTGGCTTTGAACTCATTATATTGCCCACACTGGCCTCGAACTTGTGTTGATCCTCCAGCCTCAGACTCCTGAGCACAGGGATTAGAGGCATGGGCCACTACACTCAGCTCTTAATCAGAATTCTTTAAATGATGATGAAGTTGCCACCAAACTTTCCTTTGCAATCAATCCATCCCCACTGCTAGGTCTCTACCCACAGCAGAAACACTATTTTTTTCTAAACATAAGCTTGTGACCAGTCTTCCTGCCCAAGAACGTCCAGGGATTCAAGCTAAAAATGAGATTCATAACTCAAGTTTCAAAAGGGTGTCCGATGCAGGTCTGAACACTCACCATGCTCCAGAGTCCCCCGCTAATATACATAAAGCTTCACTGCATACCCTCATGCCTAATTCATTTAATGCATGTGCAAACAAATCTTTGAATGAAGTCTCAGAAGGGAAGCTGCCAGCTCCAAAACAGGAACACTTTCAGTTCTGAGAGTCACTGTCAGAGACCCCCAGCAGCCTGCACCCACGTCTGTTCCCACCACACATGAGGGCACTGCTTCTGAGCTCCCGCCCTTTGCAGTTGTCAGGACTAAACACCCGGCTCTTTGGCAGTCGAAGGGTCTGAGACGCTGCTACCCCAGTGGGCTTCACACTTGTGTTTCTGCACTGGAGGTCAGCGTGGACAGCTTTCATCCGACGAAAACTTATTTTGTTTCATAATCTTAGTCTACTTTTTTCCCCTGAAGATTACTGAGTTTTTAATATATGGATATAAAGAGGTTTCTTCTTAAAAATGTTAAGACTATCTGAGCTTTTGTGATGGAAATGATCACTTCTCACTTAACTAGTATTTATCTTGCGACTTCATTTACTTTGTGTGTGTGTGTTTTCTAGGCAGATATTCTTTGTTCTTGTACAGTCAAATTTATTAATCATTTAAAAATTTTTGGTCTTGGGGTGGGCACTGGCTTTCGAAGTTCACCTCAGTGACCTAAGCTACCACCACGTGCATTTTTCATTCCCTGTTTGTCTTGCTCTTCCTTAGAGTACAGGTCAAGTGCGCCGCTGCCGCAGGACCCTTGTACTTGCTGTTTCTGCTTCCTGGTGTCATCTCCTTTCAGGCATGACCTAATCTCTCTTATTTTTTCTAGGTCTCTACCCAAGTGCAACTTCTCAGAAAAGTTCTCTCTACCCTACAAACTCCCAATCATTCTTCCTCCATTGCTCTGATCCCCTGGGGACTAATCATTTGCGGACTCATATGTCCATTTGCAATTGTCCTATTCTCCTCCACTACCATGTTATCTTAAAGAGGGAGGAAGCTTTGTCTCATTTGTTTATTGGTACAGTTTCAACTAGAACAATACAGGTGGCTTTCTATACCTGTGGGCTTTATAGCTGCAGATATAACCAAACTTCGATGAAAAATATTTTTTTAAAAAATTGCATCTTACTGAATACACATACCAAGGATCCAAGGTACTCGAGTCCTGAGAGGTGTTTAATGAATATTTGCTAATTGAATTTTTAGGATATAACATGTCTTTATTTTTCTTCCAGTACCTTCATAAAACTACCTTTCAACTTTCCCACTGCCCTAAACTCTTCCTACTTCCTCCTGCCCTGTATAAACTTGAAAATGCCTGCAAAACCTTGTAAGAATGGGGCCTACAGCGCAAATGGGTCCTTGGTGGCTTTTGACATGTAATAACATAGATGAACAGTTTCTGTGGGCATTTAGAATCTTATTGTACTTTTTATTAGGAAGAAATAACTTTTGTAGCTTTTGTAGCTTAAATTTGAAAAGTGTGGCTGGTTTCGTTTCTGTCAAAGGTTATTTCTAGGTTAACTGTGGATTGGGAATCAGCTCCCCTTCAAAAGAGGAGTGTGTTTTTGGCTTCACAAAACAAGGTAGCTTCAGCTGCTTTCTGAGATTCCAAGTTTGCCATTAACTTTCAAAAACAGTCTCTGCGCTGAGTATCATTTTTATTTCTTCCTTATAATTTGTCCTCATTCAGTGAATACCAAGTTGATTCTCATCTATTTTCCCTATTTTGCCAACCCTCTAAAATTTAGGTCCATGAAATATACCTTGAGAAAATATCAGAACATGAGAGGAGTCAGATGCAGCTAAAGAAATCACGGGACCACAAAGCGAGATAAGCAATATAAAATGCAAATGAACCAATTAAATTTAATATAAAACAGTGAACAGATATCACATTAAAAAACAGGACAGAGGCAGCCACCCAGAATTATTCTAGTAACCGAAGAACTAAAGCCAGAAAGGAGAGCGAGAGAGAGAGAAAGAGAGAGAGACAGAGACAGAGAAAATTTAATGAAAATAACTGTTTGCTTTGAAACCAAATTCAGAAAGAGGAGGCGAGAACAAATAACAAACTAATTTAATTCTGAAACCAGCACAAACAAAGAAGTTTATTTTGCTATGACTCTGAAAAAGAAAATGTAGATTATGGGGGAAAATAATTCACTAGTTGATCTCACACAATGCAGAAATTAAATCTACAAGAGTCACTTTCACAGTTTCTTTTTAGTAGAATGATGTATAGTGTTTCATAAAACTATAATATATTCACGTAAGCATCATCTCACTGCTATATTATGTCTTTGAAATGTTTAGTTACATCATAAGCCAGAAGGAGGAAGCCTTGTAAATCATGCATTTGATGGACATCACAGTGTATACTACCGACCATAACTCTTTATTTAAATTTTTATTGCTTATTCTTCATACAAATAAGTTTTCATGTCATTTGTAGTTAGGAATGTCCAAATAATTCACATCAACCTATCAGTCTTTGCCTTGATGATGAATCACAGAATTTAAGGGGCAGAGAGTTCTCGAAGAGCTCTCTGTGAGAACAACTGTCTTTAGCTCGGCGCCCTCATAGTCTCCTGTAGGGTTTTGATAGCCGGTGAGTTGATTTGAACCAACCATGGGTTTATATTTTGGGATAATAAAACCCAGAGAAGGGAAGCAACTCGGGACAGGAACAGTGGTCCCTGGACCAACAGCTCCCTCTTACTTCACTCCCTAGTCCAAGCACTTGAATTGCTCAAATAGCATCACCATGCAAACCAGCAATTTATTTACTTGCTGCAAAATATCAAGTTCTTTATTATTTTAGAAGAGAACAGTAAAGGAGAAAAAACTCAAATGACAAAGTTAAGGCCATGTGGTCCCCTCTCAGCTCTTTCTCAGTCTTCTTTTTTTCACTGCAATCAAACTCCTCATTGTGACCTTGTTCTTTCAACAGAGGCTCCAGGACTCTGAATTATCCTCTGTGAATTCATACAGACACTCACACACTCACACTGTTGCTTACCCTTTATGACCTTGCAGGTTACATTGACTTACTCGGAACACTTAGCAGCTTGTGTGGATTTTAAGGATGGTTCTGAGAAGCAGCCTTGAGGCCTGATCCTGAGGTGCATGCCAGGCCGCAGTCTCTGTGACCTCGTGCAACTTACTTAACCTTCGTGAGCCTTGGTGGCCTGCTTTGGGGACTCCCTACATCTCGCTGGGGATTAAATGCAGCAAGCATGTAGCACCACAATTGCTTATTGTGCTTTGATTATCACTATTTTAATGGATAGGAGAGTTTGGGTCATCTCTCAGCCTAGACAGTATTGAAGGATTGATTTCATCACTGTTCATGAAACCATAAAACCTTACCGAAAGGAGGCGGCAGCCGGTTCAGCTGCTTCCTTTGATGGGGAAGAACACTGAGTCCTGGGGACTGCCAGGAGCAGGAGTGGCAGAGGTGTGACCATTGCCTGATTCCTTCTGCCAGCTGCCTCTGTATGACACCGTCTCCTCTATACTCAGTCCCTCTATCATCAGGGAACAGGACCCGTTCATACATTTTCAAGTGTCGGTGAAGTACAGAAGTCTAAATTCTTTGCCCACATAGTGCAGTTAAGCAATTCTTCTATTTCTCCCTCCTTTGCCCTAAAAGTTAATAAAGCAAATCACCCCAGAGACCATTTGTTCCTGTAATACAAGGGCTTGCAACCTGCATGGAATGAATCACAAACGTCTCCCAGAACCAATAAAAAATAAATAAATGAAAAGTCAGGTGTGTTGTCAGAATTCCCCGCCGAGTGCAAACAGTGATTGGTGGGCACTTTGGTAAGCAATGGGAGCCCTCTGCTCCTACTTGTATGTGTGCTGGGATTATTAAAAAATAGATATTTTTTATTATTTTGTTGCTCAGTGCCGTGTGAACCAAAGGAAAGTGAAAAAAAGCGCAGTATGTCCTGTATCATGGGGTCACTAGACCCCAAGTAAAAAGCTGGGTTGTTTTAAAAAAGAAAAAAATAACTAATTTTAGAAGGTGAAGGCTTTATCTCTTCTCATCTCTACCTCTGAAATAGCGAGATGACTTTTGTTGTTTCCTATGCCTAGACCTCCTCAAAGTACTCCATGTGAAGACAAAGACCACTCTCCAAATAAAGGGCATGGGGTGAGAGGAAGGGGTAAAGGGGCAGGCGAGAAGCAGCTGTAGAGAGGGCTGAGCCGATGCAGCGCTGGCAGGGGCCGCTCTAACAGCTTTGGGGCACAGATTGACTTGATCTTTCCAGAGCTACTCTGAAAGCTCCCTCAGTGGGTGTGGAGATTGAGACCCTGGAGGCCAAACCCCTTGCCCGAAGGCTCAAGCTGTGAGTGGTTAGTGAAGGCCCTGATCCAGAGAAACAACAACTGTGTCCCTGGAGTTGGCCTTCTGGCAGTGACCTGCCTGGGCCTCAGGTAGGCAGGCATGAGCTTGTGAATCATGCTTGTGCATGGGATGTGTGTGTGTGTGTGTGTGCATGCATGTGTCATGTGTATACATACATGTACCTGCATGCAACTGAGAAGAGTGAGGCAAAGTGTTCACTGATTGCTTCTTAATCAGGTACATACACACACACACACACACACACACACACACACACATATATATATATTTGTTTGTTTTTACAAGATAGGATTTCACTATGCAGTATGCAGTTTAGGTAAGCCTTGAACTCACTCTGCAGCCCAGACTGGTCTCGAACTCAGTGATTCTCCTGCCTCAGCCTCCTGTGTGCTGGGACTACAGGCACGCACCATCAGGCAGGGCAATCAGGTTGATTTAAACAAACAAGGGCCCCTGGGATCATCAGCCAGCAGCCATCTGTTACAAGCTGTGGACCCACAGTTTCTGTTTCTGGTTCTTCTCTTCCAGTTCTGAATCTTTCTGAATTTATCATCGAAAAGCAAACTTGATGACTGTCAGAACATGGTGCTATATTCCAGTCCTAGAAGATGCATACAGCCGGGGGAGGAATTTCTACATTTGCCATGAAATGGAAAGGTCATTTCATTTATTTTTCAGAATGGCATAACTACTTTCTTATGAGATTTCTTTTTATCATTAAATATTTCCTATTTGTCTGTTTATTTTACAATATTTGAAAAGTATAGAAAAAGGAAAAGAAAATGAGAAGAATAAACAGCGACTGTAATTCATCAAAATAAAGATAACCGCAGGTAATATCTTTTGCTACTTTTTCTAGATGTTAATTCTAATATGCATCGTCTAGTCAGACCATATAAGCAGTGCTTAACCTTTATATTTAATGTAATAGCATATACTTAGACGCCCCATCATTCTAGGAAAACATATTTTTACCAAGTACAGAATTTGTCATCTATGTGCTATAATTTCTGTATTCATTTTCTTACTGTTGGCCTTATAGATTCATATCAGTTTTGCACTATTATAAGTTTGCTTCCTGTACGTATTTATATCTGATAGCTACTTAAGAGAAATTCTTTTGATTTTATGCTTAAGACACATATTTTATTAATAAACATAAACAGTTTAAGTTTATACCTTGGTATGGAACACAATATAGAGACATAAATGAAGGTCCTATTTCAAATTTAAACTTTCAGAATTGAAAACAAATTGTTTCCTCGTACATTTGCAAGGCATTTCAAATGCATAAAAGAGAGCTACAAGTTCTAGCACTGCCTGTGTCCAGAGCTAAATGTATGGCATCCAATTCTCATCTGCAGAATTAAATGCTTGGATTCATAGATATCATATGGGTTTTCTTGCTCCCATACCATATGATACTGTGAGTGGCTTAGGTCACCAGGCAGGGAGCGCATGAAAGCACCTTGGGACCTGTCAGTCAAGCATATGGGCAGGTGGCCTGATGCACCCAAAAGACAGTGAGCAGAGGAGAGCTGAGCTCAGGGTTAGGCCTACGTGAAGGCACAGAACTGCACAGAGATGCTCGGTGTCAGGGTGAAGGACCTAAGTGGGGGAGATGAAGAAAGCTGTAAGGATGCAGCTGGTGGCAGCAAACATGAGCTATATGCTTGGGAGAGTGTGGCCTGGGAGGCCCATTTGCAGAGATAGAAGGACTGCAGAGATTTGTCCATGCACAAAAACCATTTGGCTTTACTTTCCACTCTGTTCTTAAGACTTTCCTTTCAAAATAATGTTAAAATGAAGAAAAACGGTATAAGTCATGAATGAGATTCAAAAGCAAACCTGTGGCTCAGGCACTGAAGAGACGCCGGTTATTGTCCACTTCCTGTGGACCCGTAGGTGGCAGTATACACAGGGTCCCCCTTAATCCCCTGAGTCTAAGAGGCAGGTGTTATTCTCAGCCCCTTTGGAAGAAAATGCAGTGAGCGTAGCAAAGGCAGAGATTCTGTACCAAGAGCGTATTGGGATGCCCACCCAGATCCCAAGATGCCAGCTTCATATTTTGATTATTAACATCCCTGCCTCTGAACATTGACAAATATTTTTAAATGACCAGGTCCAAAAGATAACACAAAAAGTATAGAAATGTTTCCAAAATTAATCAAAAATGTACAAGAAAAGTGATGAGTTGAGAGCTGTCCCTCAGCAAGGCACGCCCTTTTCTTCTTGGTCAAATAAGATATCCAGTGTCAAAGATCTGAATACTTTCCTACAAAATCCCCTCTTTATGCAGGATGTATATTTTTAGGGTAAAAGGATGGAGGAAATGTTGACTCACTTATGAAAGAAATAGGAAAAAGTATATAGAAATATCTACTTTTTGACGACAGAGTCAACATTGCAAAAATTGATTTCTAGTGCCTTCCCATCTGTATTCTTGCTTAGTTTCTAGAGACATATGTTGAGTTATTTCTGCTAATACACCTGAATTAACCTTAAGACACCGTTGGGTATTTAAAGATCAATAACACCACTGTTTTTCAAAGCAAGCAGGGCAGAGGATTTTTCTAGGAAAGGCAACAGTGAATTTGGGGCTACTAAAAGTCAATGAAAAAATTCATTTTAAGGAAAGAGCAAGGCTATGTATTCTAGAAAGGGATAACATCTCTGTATATTCACTTGATTGCTTGCTAGACTTTCCCCAAATGTGGCTTTTAAATGCTGCATGTAATAATCAATACATTTGCAAAAGCTATTTTATTCCCGAGTCTATGAAGCCCAGAGTTCTGCAGTTAGGACATATTTGCTTACCCTAAGTACCACTTGGAACCACAAAACATCATTTGGAATTTCGACCTTATCGAGTTGACAGATGTGTTGGAAGATACTTCATGCAATTACTTTCCACTCTGGCTAATCACTCAGAATTTTAGATCCAGTCTTGAAGCTGCAGCTTAGCAGTTCCACTAGCTGCTCTACTGCTAGCTGTTTAACTTCATCTGTGTTTAATTTCTGTTCCTTCCATATTTCTTCCACACATATTCCCAGGTACCTTCAGGAAATAGGTCCACTGTGAATATATCACATAAATAAGCTACGATGTAAGGGGACGGCCTCTTCGTTTTGAAAATGCCACATGGCACAACAGCTGAAAGGAAGGTTCATTGAGTAATATTATCTTGCATTTCTACAGGAGCACTGTAAGTGCTTTTCCCCTGAAGCACTTAACATAACAAAATTGCCTCACTCATCATGGCCAAGCAGTCACCTTTAGAGTGGTAGATGAAGCTGTTTCTCAGGATGGTGTAACACTTCAGAAGGAATAGGAAATGAAGAAGAATTCTATGTCGAGTGGCCACGGTGGGGGAATTTAAACAGGCAGAATAGAATTACTTAGTTGGAATTGGGTCTGAACCCTGAAATGAACAACTATGCGGATACTAGACCATTCTGAGAGATTCTACTAGATATTTATTGAATAAACTTCTGTTGCCACTTAGTAGAAAGATGTGTGCCTGCATATCACACATCAATCTCTTTCTTCACATCCATTTGTTATAGAAAGTCTCAAGCTTAGTTTAAAAAATTTGATCCAGAAAATGTGCATTTGTTTTGTAAAACCTGTACCAGTCTGTACCTATTTACCCACATTGTCCTGTGTATTTCTAAACTAGCTGTTGGCTCACCCATGAGCCAAACATAGGATATCAGAAGCCAATGCTTTCTGAACTTTAACACAAAATATTTGTGAGTCAATATCTTCCTCATTTTCCCTACATTACCATCATTGCACACAATCAGACACACACACACACACACACGCACACACACACACACACACAGAGACGTTGAGCCCCCAAGAAAAATGGGGCTGGGATCCCATTTTTTGCTATTGTTGAAAAGAAAGAGGCTTTAGGATCACTAATTTACTTTTAAAGGTTAGCCAATAATGCCACTACAATGTAGACAATAAAAATTACTTAAAAACCAGGCTATTATAGCACCATTGGAATAAAAAATGGAGGTGCCAGACATATTGCACTTTATATCTATATACTTTTTAAACCTCTAAATTCTTGAAGATCAACAAAAGACTAGGTGGCACAGAAGATCCCCAGTTCTTGACCCCATTAATTGCTGAAAACACATCATTTTCCTTGCCATGGATACAATGACTCCCCATGATACACGAGGCCCGTACTAGCTACCAGACCGATGGAAAGACATTGCATGAGGCCCCTGTTAGAAGATTCACCAGTTCCAATGTGACATCCTGGAGAACAACCCTTTAACATCTGGACTTTTGGGAGTGCAGGGCTTGACCACTGCTGAACCTTTGTGAGGTCTCCTTCAGTGTGATGAGAGATAAGCAGGAAGAAGGTACTGATTGCAGTAGGGGAGAGAGAGAGAGAGAGAGAGAGAGAGAGAGAGAGAGAGAGAGAGAGAATTCAAACTGGGGCCAGAGATAGCTTACTAAGGTTGGGTTTTGGAATCAGCTAGCACCATTAGGAGGCAGTGAAACAGAGAAGAGAGCACAGGGCAGGGAGAAAGATGTGTCACATCAAAAGGGTCAGCAGCAAGGAAGGAGAAGCAGAGGGAAAGCCAGATGACAGCAATGGGACACAGGAGAACGAAGGGTCAAGTTTACAGGAAAAGAAAGAAACGTTAAGACGTTCAGTAGAGCTGCATGGTGAGCAGTCGGACATCCAAGTTCTGGTTTAGTGAGAGTTGGGCTCCAGAATAGATTTAATAAAAAAATGGAATGACTCAGCCTTTCTAATCATAGTAACCCAAAACTGAAGTTAGCCAAAGCTGTCAAGACATAAGTCTGGGTCTGTCTGTATTAATTTACCAACAATACCACATTTACAAGTAACATTTTATCCATCAATGTATAATACAAAACTGCTTGGAATCTGATTGACTTTGGGAATGATCTATACACTCCTTTTATATTTCAGAGTTTGGGGAAGCTTTGGCATGGGGAAGACTTACTGTTATACTTGATGAATCCTTTGTTTTAGCCAAAGACATACCATAGAATGAGAAGCCATGAAATGAGAATGCATAATATTTTTTGTTTATTAGAACTGCTGGGTTTTTTAAGAAATGGGAAAAGGTATGATGCAGAAATAGTACTTCCTATGGTTCAGCAGTGGTCAAGCCCTGCACTCCCAAAAGTCCAGATGTTAAAGGGTTGTTCTCCAGGATGTCACATTGGAACTGGTGAATCTTCTAACAGGGGCCTCATGCAATGTCTTTGGATTATTGGGGGCATGAGGTGGTTCTGGTGTGATCCTTGGGTTTCTGGAGAAAGAGTTGTTTTAATGGAAATGAGCACCCACCCCCAACTTTCTCTGCTTTCTGGCTCAAACAGAATCTTCCCACCGGTACCATTCTCTGCTGTGGGAACCTCGGCAAAACTGGGCCTATATGCAGATACCCTGACCTTGGTACCCTGGATCAGGTATTTCATTATAGTGACAAAAAAACTGACTAATACACTATCAATACAGTTAAAGAGAATATTTGAAATTTCAAAGATTTCAAAACTATTTTTAGGGGACTGATGTCTAAGAACTTTCCTCTCAACCCAGCTGCTATGTTCTTTAGCATTCTTGGGAGTAACGCCAACAAAACAAATTGATAATACATATCATTTATATTGGTGGCACATGCTTGTACAATTCCAGCGGACAAAGTCATACACAGCACAAACTGAGCAGCCTCTGACACGTTCCAACAGCCTTTCGTGTGACTCGCACCCGGGCCTCTCTGGCCAATCGTTTTCTGCTCCTTAGTTTTTCTTCTCAGCAAGTTTCACCCTCTTTTCTCTCCCTTTCCACTCCAGGCTGTTTATCCCCTTTCTTTCACTCCTCTGCCCTATTACATCGTCTCTGCTGGGGATCTCATCTTTTCTTCACGTGTGTCACAGTAGGAGTCTGTTCCAGTAGCATGCCTTGTTGAATACCAGACCAATCGCGAATGTCTTTTTAAATGGTATAGCAGACACCTGAATCCTAAGAGTGCCTCCTCCTGGGCTCCTGGATTGGGACAGCATATCCTCGGCCAGTCTTTCTCTCCTGCAGGGGCTTCAGCTCTTTGAGGCTGAGTACTAAATACATGCTCTTTATCAGGATCTAGAACAGCATGTAATGCACAACCGATGCACATTTTCAACAATTGATAAATGCTAAAGAGAGGAGGAGAGGACTGCAGAGCTCTATGTGCATAGCAAATGCATAGACTGAGTTTCAGCAGAGAGGAGAAAGAGCTCCTTCCAACTCCAGCATCTTAGGATCTTCTCACATCTCCATGCATTTACTCCTCGGCACAGGTCCACACATGGCAACTGAGATTCAGCAGCTGAGACCTCAGTGATGGAGGTCTGGCTGTTTCACTTTTAGCCCATGGTCACATTAATGAGACAGGTAGAGAATGCAACAAAAGCCTTGCTTTTGCCTAATAAATTAGCTCTTTTGTCACATCCAGTGGACAGAATGAGAATCTATGTCCCTGTTTTGCAGAGACCAGAAGCAGAGCGCGTGGAAGCCTCGTGTCTCAGCTCTCTGCCTCTTCCCTGTCCACTTCTCACTGGACCTCAGTGACTCCTGATGGACAGTCTGGGAGATGGTGGCAGGTTGCCACAGGACACGACAGTGGCAGCAGCTGCATATTCAGTTCCAAGTGACAGTGTCACATATACTACACCAATGACACAGTTCTTAGGTACTGTCAAAGTCAGTGGCTACGACTCTTCATCTTCTACCTGTGTCTTTTATTAATATAAAAGCCTGCTTGGGATTGCCTGATGCATTTTTAAAAGCTTGTAGCCAGGTTGTAAATCTCAGAGCTGCCTTGCAGCGTTTCTTCTCAGACAGGGCTCAACACTTCCTAGCACATTGACTTTGCACACGTAAAACGACCAGAGAAAAGGAGGAATTCTTTTCAAGCTAACAGCCAGAATCTTTCAACAGTATCCCCGGAGAAAGTGCTTCTGCACCCCCAGAGGGCAGTGCATGTCTTGGATGCCCAAGTCTAATGACTGCTGTGATTAACCTATTTGTTATTTTTGACTTTGTAGTAACAGTGAGAAGGAAGGGCCATTTGCTCTGCTTTTGTCTGACTTAACTACTCATGTTCTTAGGATGGAAAAGAAAACCTGATAGAAAGCAGAGACACAGGGCCATCGGGGCTTCTCCTAGAGCTTCACACAAATCACATTAGTTTTTGTTGTCTTTCCTTTTAATGGATTTGTGTTATGCTGAAGGGCAAAGGTCCTCTTAGAATAATGAAATGTCAAAGTCAGTGGAGGGTGAATCGTGGAGCAGGTGTTAAGTAAATGTATGGTACTTTAAATATTTACATCTGCAAATGGAAGTAATATTTCCATCCTTTGATTTTCTTCTCAGGCTTTAATCTAAATGTGAGAGACTAGTGTACCCCATGTTCTGGGCTTCCCAACTCTTGTCTAAGTCTTTTAAAAATCCCAGTACCCTGCCCTCTTCTCTCACTCACCAGTGAAGCTACTTTTTGTGTCTTAGTTTAGAAATCTGTAAAGTGAATATTAAGAAAGCTAAATGAGGCAACCTATGAAAGAAGCAAATCCAATACCTGGCTTGCAATTAGTAGTGAAAGTTATTTCTGTGGCCTCTGCACATGTTTTTACAACAGCCATATACAGCAGTTAGATTACTGTAATTGCCAGGCTCTACCATATCATAAAACACTTCATTACTATGCTAAATTTCTTTGTAATTATTGATGTTCTGTTTTATCTATATTACATACACAGAATTTGGTAAGTTATGGAAAACAAAAGGGAGATACAATGCTATTAAATCCTATTTTACATTATTAGAGTCAACAATTCCTTCCTAAGACCACTGTTGCCCAGTTTATCTGCTTTTGGAGTGACCAGTGTTTCCTCCTGGACCACACTGAGAATCACCTGGAGCTTTTAAAACTTGTTGAACTAGGAAGCCAGGTCTTGAGCGTGAGACCCATGGAGTGGTAGGGACCCACCACCCTGCACAGTGATGCCCGTGACGTGACAAATTCACCCCCACCCCTGTGCATGCTCCTAATCCAAATCACATATACTTCCGCCAATAATCAAATCAAATAAATATCTGTTGAAATACCATCTGCCCAGTTCCGTGCTGGAACACTTCCACTGACGGGTTTGCTGTTTCACAGAGAAAGGGGAGGCCATCAAATGCCTTCCAGGGCTGGTGTCTCAGCCGATGATGTTATCTACCATCAGCTGATCCCGTGGGCTCCCTCAGGGGCTCCCTCTTTGCAGGAAACCCCATTCCTTCAGTCACTCTGCTTCCTTCCAGCACTTATTTACATATGCAAATACCTGCTATTTAAAAATATCTTTACAATCTGCCCCTTCTGTCCTATATTCAGGCAAACTACCAAAGAAGCACAGCCTAGATCCATGTCTTAGTCCCCTCCTCATCGTTTCTTAATTCACATTCATCGGAAATTGCTCTCGCTTAGGGCTGGTGACCAATTACGTGCCAGATGTGCTTGTCTCTGTCACCCTGGACACTGCAGACATGCCCTTCAAACACTCACATGCGTCATCAGTACTGCGTTTGTTCCCTCCAGCCAGGCTTGTTGCCTTTCTCCTATTTTTGTTTATCACCTATTACTTATCCGTGTGCCTACTTCATAATTATTAGTTGCCTCAAATACAGTTCTGGCTAATTTCACCCATACCCATGACTCCAATTTTGTTTTGCTATTTTTATTTCTGCACTCAGTGGCCTCATTCATAAGCCCTTAATCCTTATTAGCAGCCAATTAGCCAGTAGACGGGCCCTCTCATGTTTGCCAAACATGATCTAGGCAAGGAAGAGCTTAGCATCCCTTCCTGCTAGACTTGCTTTTAGTGTGGCATCTTCTTTTCCTGGAATAGCGCCACACCCTCCAGCCCAAACCGTGACCTACTCCTGTCTCCTTTTCCTTATTTTCACACCCACATTTTCCAGTGATTCTCTCATATGCATACCATTTTCACTCCAGCTGAAATCATATGATGGCTGAACAGGAATTACAACCCTCTAACCCATTTCTCTGTGCTTAGGTTTTTCTTCTTGTCTGCCTCACCTCCACCGTGCTGCTTGGGCCAACCACTCTGAAATGCTCAGACCTGATCCCTCCTCCTCACTCCATCATTTGCACTGCTGTCCCTCCTTCTGAAGGAATGCAGTCACCAGGCTGTGTCCTACTGGACTGAACTGGGTCCTCAGCCCCTGGATTTAGATGTTCAAGTCCTAATTTGCAGGTCTTCAGATTATGACTGCATTATAACTATTTCTAATAAACACTTTGCAGGGGGTAAACTGAGGTCATGTGATGGGCCCTAAGCTGGATTTGGTGTCCTCAACAGAAGGAGTGATTGTGCCGCACACACACAGGAGGATGGCCTCGTGAAGACAGCCGGCCATCCACATACCAAGAAACAGGCCTCAGAAGACCCCAGCATGCTGACACCATGAATGGTGACTGCAGACTCCCTAACTGCGAAGAAAGGAATGTCTGGTGTTTATAACACCAAGCCCGGGCTACTCTGTTATGGCAGCAATATAGCAACCTGATATACGCACCTAGTCTCAATGGATCTTTGAAGCACCGCTCACATATTTCTGCCTCCTTGAGCTGAGCCGGGACCCCTCCTTTGCGCGCTGCTCCTGAGCTCTTTTCCAGGATCAGCAAGTCCATAAAGATTAGACCATGGCCACAGCTGTCACTTTGGAAGCACCCACAATGTGCTCTAATTCAGTCCTTTACAGATGGGCTATCATTTATGCAGCATCTGTAACAGGTTAGTGATGTTCCCTCTGCCCCAAGGTTCAATAATTTTAACAGTGCTAGGGAAATAGGCACTAAAGTAGATACTGACTAAGCCAACGTGCACTGCGGCATTGCTCACAACCCAAACGCCCATTACTACACGAGTAGATAACAAAATCTATAAACACACACCACACACACACAGGCACACAGACACAGCCACACACACACTGACAAATTCTAGGAAGAGGAGCTAGTGCTTTTGCAAATGGAAAGTGATCTGGAAGCAGGAGGAGAGAAGAAGGGGACTCGAAGGGACGGGAGGGGTATAAAGAGAAATAAGATGTGTTGAGTACATGGAGCTACTGCCTCAGATGAATGGAAACATTATGTACTGCAGGTATATCCTGATGAATAAAAAGGAGTGAAATTCTAGCTTCGACTCCAACACGGATGAACTGTGAGAATATTTTGCTGCATGAACTGAGCCAGGGAGCACAGGGTAAGTACTGTAAGGTCCCACTCACATGCAAGAGCCACACCGGGCAGGTTCCCGGGAGCTGGAAGGACAGTGGGAGCTGCAGGGAGCGGGGAGTCACTGTTCAATGGGTGTTTGCATTGGGGTGACGAAAACTTCCAGAAATGGACAGTGCTTGTGTTTACTCATAACAGTGTGAGTGTTTGGGACACCACCAAGTTGTATAATTTTAAAAAAAATGGTTTTTTTTTAAATGTCAAATGAAAGCCAATTTTAAGAAAATAGACAGTTTTAAATGAAACAGCACTAGTGTGTAAGTAGTTCATCCTAGAGCTGTTGGACTACAGGTTCTGACTGTCGTTTACTGGTCTACTTGACAGTCATTTTCCACGTTGTGTGTGTGTGTGTATGTGAGAGAGAGAGAGACAGAGAGAGAGAGAGAGAAAGAGAGAGAGACTGTAAGCCTGATATTGTTTTAGCTACCAAATCCACCCCAGTTGAAATAAATACATTCTGATTGACTTAAGTCTAGTGTGGGAATTTCATTTTTCTTGCTTGTTATTGGTTTAGGGACAAGTTTGTAGCTTGTCCATTTTGTATGATGCCTGGCAAGTGAGACATGATAGTACATGTTACTGACTTCCTGAAAATATTTCCAGTCCAGCCCTTGTTACATCTCAGTGTGATGGTTGGAGCAGCAACAGTCATTTTGTAGCCTTGAGGGCAATAAACTTTTGGACATCAGAGTAGACAGATGGGAAGAACCTGAGTATTTTATATTATCATGGAGCCTCTGACATGCTCAGTCTTCCTGTCACTCTGTCTGCTGTGTTGTGCTTAATGAAATTATTATTGCAACAGAAAGTACTTTAAGAAACACAGATAGTTCAACATTGGATCGATCCTCAGTCCTTTGCTATCTCTGGTATAAAGCAGGCCATTCACCAACATTCCCTGAATGAATGAAAATTTTTTACTAATAAAGTTAGCAACATGCACAAAGAGATGAATGAATGCTGTCAAATCTTCAGAGAAATGATCAAAGGTACTAAAAGACAACATCCTATGGAAGTCTGCCAACCACTGATACATTTCTCGATCTTTCAAAACTGAAATAAACTCTCCTTTTAGTGTAGAACACATTACTGAAGGTAACACTTGGCATTTCAACTTCAAATTCTTATGCTCCACTTAAATTTATTTCTCTTGATGAGTGAAAGAGTAATGGTGCCCAAGGAACCCATTTTTAATAAAGCTCAAGAGATAAATGCTGATTGCTTCTTATGTCAGCGAATTGTTTGCCTATTCTGGTGGGCAATTCATCAGTCAGAGAGATGCAGGCAGGGAGGGGCTGGCTCGTGGTGGTCATTACCATCTGGGCATAGAGACATACTCTCCAAAACAAGTATTTTGCAAGCATTACACTTAACCATCAGTGAAATATTCTAAAAATTATTAAGGGTTCGTATATTACCTCCAATGTTGATCTTACAAAAGTTTAAGGCTTCCATTCTTTTACAGTTGTTTCAGCATACCTCCACAGATATTAATTTTCACATAACTTGACATGCAAACTGACTGTATCGGGGTTCTCGGCTTTTGACGATGTTTAGTTTTTACTCGACGTGTAGTTAGGACTTAGGGAAGAGCATAGTGGCTAATGCATAGGTCGGGTTAAGTCACAATCTACTTCCCTTTGTTGCAGGTTTCTGGTGAGACAATGGTCCGGCCTGTTTTTGTCTTAGTCTCTCAATATAAAAAGTGCAGATGCTAATCTTTCATACCAAGGCTGTAGTGAGGAAACAAGATAGTGACCTGGAGGCTCTCATTTCATGGAAGATCTAATTGGATCGGCAGACTTGCTGTCCTTTGTATATGTAAATGATACTGATTAAGCACAGTCAGCCCCTTGCTCCGTGTGCATTTGGGCCCAGAATCTTTTGTCTCCAAAGTGCCTTTTGCATGTATCTCATCTCCTACATTATGTGTTGATTTTTGTCATTCAGACAATTCCTGATATTCTTGTTCCAAACTCTTCACAGTCTCAGGTGGCATGGGAACTGTAAAACCATAAACTCAAAAGAGAACAACCCATTAAGAGCCTACCTGAACTCTCCCGGTAGCTCTATGTCAAAAAGAAGCGGTTTAAATGAGCTTTGCTAGTCAGGAGAATGCTTGAGTTCTTTCAGATCACACAAGAAAGCCTAAAACACTTTTAACTTGCAGACTCAACAGAATCTGTGAAAGGGAAACAGATGAAAGGCAGATCGCTGCTCCATCCTGGTGTTTTTTAAGTGTGTGACTGACACAAAGGAAGAAAGGAATTCAGCTCAGCGTAAGGAAGAACTTTATTTCTTACTAATTCCAGCTCCCCACCTGCAATGGGTTGCTTGGTAAGTCTTCAAGGTCCCTGTCACTGGAAGTGTTTGAGGAGGTGTGAATGAAGACTTCTTAGCAGGAACTTTCTTAATGCACAAGCTTCTAATTTAGGATCCTGGAGGTTAATCACATAGAACAGACTCCAAAGGCCAGAGGACTTTATGGTACTTCTACTAAGATTTTACTGTCATGAGGAGAGATGTTGCAGAGAATGAGGCAGTTGAGTTGGACCTTGAAGAATGGTGATGATGGAAATGGGAGGGAAGGAATGAAGGACCACTCTTTACCTTACTGTTTAAGTTACTTTCTTGTCACTGAGACACAATACCTGATGCCCACAATTGAAAGGCGAGCGGGTCTAGAATGGTCTCGTGGACTTTGGAGGTTGTAGCACATTGTGGTTCTAAGGCAGAAATGGCACGGCAGAGGGGCACAGTGGAAGAGCTCCGTTCTCCTCACGGTAGTCAGGAAGCAGGGAGAGTGAAGGCAGGAGCTGGGGAGGACGCTTCACCCTCTAACTGGAACCCACATCCACTGATGAGCACAGTGGTCCCATGATCCAATCATCTTTCACATACATGAAGGTATGGGGGAACATCTAGATTTAAATCGTAACACCTGGGAATGAGATTAATACAAGAACAGATCTAAAATTAATGAGACTTAAGTAAGACGATCTTTCCTGATCTCCCTGGTATTGATCTTTCTCAGCTTCTTTGGCAGGATATTTCTTTCTAAATCTCTGTATCTCCCTTAACAAATCCAGTGGATTAGATTATAAAAACACTGACACTGCAGTTGCCTAAGGCCTCCTTTACTATTCCTCATTGGTATTCAGAATCCAGGGCATTTACTGCACCAAGAAATGAATCTTTGCTCTAACACCCTGGTCTATGATGGACCTAAATCTTCCTGACATGGCCTTTTCTTCACGATATTTGCTACTTCACAGGGGCCTTAACCAAGTTCCTTCAGAGTCAGAAAGAGACTTTAAGTTTTACATGTGAGAACCAAAATGAAATATAATGAGAAGTCTAGGTATAGAGTCTACTTTTCCATCTTTGCTGATGTCTATCTCATTTTAGTTTTCCCTAGGATTCCTCCAGCCTTCATGTGTCCACATTGGTCAGTTGATTCAGGAGGTACTACGGTATGAAGACATCCCCCAGTTTGCAGGTTGGAAACTTTATCCCCAAAGCAACAGTGTTGAGAAGTGGGACCCGGAGAGGTGACTCCGCGAGTGCTTGTGAATAGATTTACAACATTATGGTGAGGACGACCAGCTATCATGAAGGTGGGTACCTGGTCAAACGATGAGTTCAGCTCCCACCCTAGCCTTTTTCTCTCTTTCCTACACTCTCATCTTCCACCATGGGATGACACAGGAAGAAGGCCCTCACCAGATGATGGGACTTTGGGATTGGACTTCCTGGCCTCCAGAACCATGAGCTAAATCAATTTCCTTCATTATAAATTATCAGGTGTTGTTTTCTGTTATTGCAGTGTAAAATGGGCTAAGATGGGAATTTTGGGTGTGGCCTGAGATTCTGCATTTAAAACAAATTCCCAAGTTCTGTGAGTACTGTTAGTTCATGAACCATACTTTCAGTAGCAAGGATATAGAGTAAAACACCTTCCTTCTTTGTATTGACCATCTTGCCTCAGTGGTTGGTTTCTCTTCTAATCTAGATCACCCACTTCTCTTCCAAAAAAAATTATGCCTAGGTTTCAACCTGTGTCTTGTCCAGTTCTTCAGAATCTATAGGTCTCTCCTGGTTGGTGACCTTTCTATTCCACCACTCTCCTGGCCCTGATTAGAGATAACATCATGAGGATTTGTGAACTCTCAGAGCAGCTGAGCAGAAAAGCAAAAGAGTAGATGGCTAAGGATTAAGTCCCTCAGATAGGAAGAGAGAGGAGAAAAGAAGAGATAGTTTAGAGACCTAAGACGAGATCACAAGGAGTTGCCGAATAGTCCAACAAGCATAAACTGCCAAAAGCCCTTTGTTCCTCAGAACTTCACTGCCATCTTCCCCTTCCTTCCTTCCTTCCTTCCTTCCTTCCTTCCTTCCTTCCTTCCTTCCTTCCTTCCTTCCATGTGCCCCTGTGCACACTAGGCCCATGCTCAAGCACTGTGTGCCACCCCAGCCCCTCACTGTCCCTGTCTCTGTGGTGGCATGTATTAGGCTTGATTTTGTACTGTAAATATATCATTTATTTAGGAATTATTTAGAGCTTGCTCCCCAAATGGGATTTAAACTGGCTTATAAGCTTAAGAGTACTGCAAAAACAGCCAGCATTTTTAATGAGCCAAAAGTTGTCTTTTGTTTTTATTTTTTTAAAGAGAGAAATCTGCATGTCTTGGTTTGATCACAGAAATGAGCTTTGATTCCTATAATGCTCTTTGATTATAAGTCCTTTCCCCACCACATTGTAAAATCCCAGCCAGCTTTAATTTGCATTTAAAGGATCAACTGCATCCTTATTTCTCAGCCTGGACATGGCTGGGCTGCCAGAAACTGCTTGATAAAATGATTACTAACTAGATTGGTAACATTTACATCCCCACCTCTGCACAGCCTTACAGTTTAAAAGACACAAGAATCTCCTGCACTTCCCTAAAAGTGATTAAAATTTATGTTGGCCCCTTTGTTAACATTCTTTGTTTCAAATGCTTTCTGGATATTCTACATAAGTGTCCTAATATCTATATGTGAAGACAGAGTATTACAAACTTTAAAAATGATTTAAGCTAATCTTATGAGGAGACTACAGTAGAGTTTAAATGACCTAATGTTACTCTGAAGATTTGGATTACCAAGTGAGTTTGGAATCTATGCTTATTATACTGCATATTTGGCTATATTGTATTTCATTTTAAACTTTGATCTAACAATTTTGTAATTTTTGGCCAAAAATACTTTTAAAAAAATTTCAAATTGCATTTTTTCTTCAGTAAAATGCTTACTGACTTGGTATAGTATACTTTTTGTTATTTAGCATATGGTTTTAGCTATGTTTAATTTTGCCAAAGTGGTCAATGACATCAAATTTTTCTGCTTGTTACCTTTTTATTTTAATATTCTCATTACATTAAGTACCTAAAACACAACCTCAATGTGTTATAATGACACACTGTATATATTGAACACATCATTGTATACACAGACAAGGTGCATGGTCTGTTCTGTTGATGGGGATGCAGTATAATACTAGGTTATCCTTGGTTATCACATTGTAAGAGCTTCTTGGTTATCTGGACTTGCAACAAAAAGTTCGACATGGGATGATGCATCAAAGGCATAGCAATAAATCTATATCCTGAAGGGAAACCTTTCTTCCATGAAATATTTTGAAAATAATTTCAGGAAGTCATTAATTACTCTGAAACATCTATGCAAATGCAAAGCCATAAGCCAGACTTGTGACATGCTATAGATACTAACTAAACTCACGAAGAAAGGCCAACACATGCCGAAGGCTCCATAGTATATAACTAAATACACTTGCGATCATTTTTATCTAGAGACATTACAATGCTCTGGAAGGGACAAAAGTTAGATTCCTTATTTTTCTGAAGTTATTCTTGCCTTTTCTGTTGGATTGTGGTTGCAAAAGAAATGCTGCTTGTGACAGTGCTAAAGATGATATAGAATCAATGAAAGACCAAATCATCAATATATCAATCTGTGTGCTACCAACCTAAGAGACTAATGTGAAAATTAATGACCTTTAAAATTCAAGGAATGTACATACATCAATCTGATTGGAATGGATAAGTGCTCCATCATTTACTGCCACCAAACAGTAGGAGAGGAGAGATTAATGACACACATTGACCAAATGCAGTACATAAAAAGTTAAGATACAATTTTGTGGTCATTGCAGGCCCTGATTTCATCCTGGGTTTCTTTCATAGTGAAGGCTGGACTATGATCATGACTCACAGGATGTAATGAGATTTCCTCATCTCTCCAAGCACATCAGGGATGTTTTCTGTGCAATCGAATACACCCACTCAGCAGTTTGTAACAAGAGCGCAGATTCATCTTGGAAAGAGAGATGCTAACAAAAACTTCTACACCTTAAAAAGCAAAGAGCCTCCTTCATTCTGCTGTTTTCTCCACTCACATGTGCACAGAGTATTATTTTGACATCGCGATAGGTTTGCTTCTTATTAAAAAAAAAAAGAAACTCGCGAAGTGCAGTGTCATTACAGGACAGTTCTCTGTGTCAGTATTGCCTTTGACTATCTCAATGGTGGGGAATCAGCTGGAGGACAGGGAACAGCATGTGATTTAGAAAGATGGCCACTTACAATCATTTTAAATGACATTCTTCTTTTCCCAATGGCTGCCTTGAGAACACAGACCCCCCTCTTATCCCTGGTCTCCCTTCTCACTTAGTGAGCATCAAAAGGAATTTCCTGTAAGTGTTGAAAAGATTATATGTTGTCCAAGCACTGTGTATCAGTATAACACAGTATTTCACATATATCCGCTCTCCCTACCTTTATAGAGTCATGGAGTTCAATAGTGTCTCCTTCACAGGCAGAAAGAATCACTGAATTCTCTTGAGCCAGTTGGCCTCTTCTTGCTAAGTCCAGCCTACACTTGATCAAAGTTTTCCCTTTGCACAACTCTGCTGTTTCCCTTCTAGGCTGTGTGTCTCTTTCTTTGACACCCTCTCTAGGAATCTGTAAGTGTCTTTCACTGGGCATGGCACTGTTGAGATGAATAGAGAACATATCGTGTTTCTGGGTCCCATTCCTGTCAACTTGAATTGCTTTTTTCTCATCACCATCAGTTTATTCCCACCCTGTCATTTACACCTTTGGATTCACCATCATGTGATTTTTTTTTTCTGGGTGGAAAAAAATGTCTGTACTCTGATATCTTTAAATTCATTTATGTTGTAGACTTATAAGCAATCCTCATCATTAGTACCAAGGATAACACACATTTAAAGACAAGTTTTTTTTCCTTGGGTGGGGAGGAGAACATTAAGAAGCAATACTCCAAGATTTAGATCATATTTTATTTTATTCTCAACTTTGGCATTGAAATCTCAGTACGTGTCCCATGTAGCTTCCTCCTACTTTAGCTGAGGTTTCACCAGGAGGCGGCACATAACAGTCTCCTCTTACTGCTTAATCACAAAATAAATAAGAAGACAAGCCCTAAAAAATCAGACATAACCAAAACAAAAAAGTTAAGCTTTTATGACTACCCTAATTGCAGACCAATCTTATTATTAAATATCATAATTAGTAAACTGTTTAGGAACTGGTACAGTTGGCTCCGCATAGAACTTGGAAAAGACACACCAAAAAATAATGCAATGCACACTCTTTGAAATCCAAGGTTTGCTATAATGAATTCACAGGAGAGTCTTGATTCCAGGCATCTGGGTGACAAATCCCTCTTAGATTTAGGAAGATGAGAGGAAATAAGTCTGGGACATTGGCGGCCACCGGAAGAGCAGCACAGCAGCCCCATCTCGAGAATGACAGGAGTGCCACAGTTGTTAGTGGTGCCAGGAGAGCGTGAGGAACAGAGCTAGGGCCCGCCGGGCAGCTAACTAGACAGCAGGCATTGCGAGGCCAGTGATGAGCGAGTGTTCTGAGATTAATGTCTCACAGCTGTGATATAGACCTGGGTGCAGGCACAGCTGATAGCTTTTGTGCAAGAAACAGATGAGAAACTGTAGCATCCAAAGAGCCTGTTATACCAAATCAATGATAAATTTACACTCATGAGACAATTGGCAGTGAGGGGAAAAAAAGGTAGCAGCCCTCAGCACTGATTGGTTTGGGTCCTAATATGCCCAAATCAGGCAATTCCCCCTTCCCCTGGTTATTTACATTGCCTGGGAATATTTTTCTCTTTTCAGTCTATGACAATATCAAGTAATCCCTTCTCTATCAGAAACTTTAATGTGTTTTTGCATCTTTAAGAATGATTTTAAAAAATTTAATGGAATATTTCAAATATACACAAAAGTAGAGAGAATAGTATATTAAGTTCTCAATCGCCTATTTTCCAGCTTCATCTACTATCAACACACCACCAATCTTATTTCTTCTACAACCCTCTCTCATGCTCTACCCTCCTACCCAGGGGCCACATTCCCAGGTTATTTTGAGAGCAGTCCCAACCTTCCTATCATTTTACTCAGAGGGGAGTTGCAATAAAATCCCCTTCAGGAAGCTAGGAGTCTAATTTGCCTTTTTTCTACAGCTACTAGAAATATAGGATATTATGGAGGCTTATGATATTTACTTCTTGTCCATTTTTAATATAATTAAATTCACAACAATTATAAGGTAGTTGCTAATGGCACATACACATATTTTTAGATAAGCTAGTTTAGTAGTTATTAAAAAATAGCTCACAAGTTTTGGGTTCTGACTGGCTATTGCAAAATATTTCCTTCTCATGTGAAACAAACATAAGAAAATATAGCAATCAATACAGGGATTCTGTTAAAAAATTTTTCACAAGTATGTTTGATCCCTTGATACATGCGTCATAAAGTTGACCTTTTTGTGTGTAATTTACCCTTTGTGAATTTTCCCATTGTTTACCACAAGTATCAAAGGATTAAAATCTAAAGTGTTTACTGCATATTTAGTTTATTTTCCAGATTAGGTTGTAAGTTATATGGGCAAAGACTTTCTCTTGAACTCTGTCATTCACCTATATAGCCCACAAGTGTTTAGCATTTATCAACACTTCACAGAGACATGTCAATTTATTGGTCTGCACATATATTGCTGCTCATCATAAAACTCAAGTAAGTTTCACAGCAGATTCCTTGCATGTGGCACCCAGTCATTTTGTGTGTCCATGACAGACATTACTAATTGATCACAGAACTCCTTTTTCTGAGCTGTGATGCAGCCTCAGCATTCTTGGCAAATTTTAACTAATTTTCCAATCTGTGGCAGCATTATATAAAGAAGAGACTGAAGCCATTCACTGGCATTGAACTTGCTGAAGGTTGCTTTGTTTTAAATGTCCCACAGGTCACTGACACTATTCATACAAGTATTAGTTCAGCATGGTCAGTTCCAGGCTCCTACATGCGTGCTCACAGTCTGGTTTCCACGAGGCTACAACCGAGAAGCTCTAATTTCAGATTCTTATTCTGTCGCTCACGAGCTGGGTGACTTGGAGCAAATCACCTAATCTTCATCAGCTTTTGTCTTTTATTTTTAAAATGCAGATAGCAACATTTTTCCATTAGATGAAATGATGAATGTGAATGGATTTTTTAAATGAATTTTTAAAGTGTAACACCACACAGAAATGTATGTTAATAGGAATAGCACCTTAGAGGTCACATAGCTAAGGGATGGATCTTTGTTTAGGATAAACACATGCACATTTAATGTGACGCCGGTTCCCAGTCTTCTATTCAGTCACCTCTCCCTTTGACCTCCTCTTTTTTTGACTGTTTTACTGGCTGTAGATTGGTAGGGATCTCTTCAAGGTCTAATGATGCCTCCTTTGCCTTTATTGTCAGGCTGAGGCTCAAGGTGTATGGATCAACTTGATAAGACAGGAAGTAAAACAGGAAGCACAATGAAAAGTTTGAGGCCAAGGGAAAATGCCACGTAGTGTTCGGAGATATTGTTGGTTAAGACCGCCTTTAAGCGAACACCCTCAGGTGATTTTCCTAAAGCTGTGGCCTCAGCAACCTCTCATTTCTTACCAGGTGATTAACTACCTGCACGTTACATTTAAACGGCTTTCCACGAAAGCTGCTTCTCACTCCCTGGGCATGTTGGCATCTATGACAATATGGAAAATATGCAGCGGTTAATTTTCCTAACCACCCTGAAACTAACATATTTGCAATGCATTTCATCAGCATCTTAGTAAATTGCCATTTAAGAGGAACATTACTTTTACAATAGTATCATAAAACTCCTGCTGCCAGCCATAATTCACAGGTGGTAGCTGAGGAAAGTGGATTCGATAGTACTTCAATATTCCTCTGTCCTGAGGTGCTAGTTTCCAAGTAACAGGCTGGCAATGTGTGTGAGCATGTTTCTACTTTGGGGGTTTTCAGTCAAAATAATTTATAGACCTATCTCTCTTCCTCCCTCTCTCTCTCTCTCTCTTTTTTTTTTCCTGAAGTGCTTACAGGCATATCAGTAGCTGCATGGAAATTGTTCTGGTGACTGGAAGGTCCTGTTAGAAGGTCACTTTGTCTAATATTTGAGAAGTTGGTTGCTTCATACTTATTTTTGGCATTTAGGTTCTGGGGTGATATTTAAAGTGAATTTTAAGTGCATAGTAAGAATGATCCTAAAGCAAGTCTTTCCCCACAGAGCTATATTATGTAGGGTTAAAAAAAAAACTCTAGTGCCACAGGGATTTAAGGTTCTGGGATAGTGGTTATTTTAAAGTTTTCTATTACCTCATCTCTGATTCAAATGTCAAGTGGAAGCAAGTTTCTGATGCACTTTGAAAGTCTCCCCAAATCATTCAACCAAATTGGGAAACCGCCATCCAAATGCAAACCTGGCTGTGACAGTGGGACTGGGGATGGAGAAATCATTGTCACTAGCTAACTGAACAGGGAGCTGGCTGAAAGTTTTTGAGGTGAAACACTAATTTCATTCCAATGGCTCTTAAAAAGGTGACTTGTAAGGCTCTTAGAGAGGTGGCCCTAATAATTCCAAGGCTAGCTTTATCTCCCCCTCCACCATTCCATTCATTCTGGCCTTCTGCCTTTTTGGCCAAAAGATAAAATGTATATTTAAAGAAAAGCACGTGACTGTTCTGTCTTTCCGAACCATTCTTTCAGCAACTTAAACACCCCGAAGCCTTACTCTTGACTGTCTTTATTCCTGCCTCTTCTCGAAATTGATGTGACTGCCACGGCTGAACTCATGCTTGTTTTTTAAAAAGTCAAACCACTTATTATTTTGCCCTTTCAGAAGAGGAAAGATAAAGGCTATGTTTCAAGAACTTCTCAGGCGATTTTAGGTAACTTTACATTTTAACATTTTATTCCTCATTTCCTCTCCTTGAAGATTTGGACAAGTTATAGATGTATTATGTGGTGAACATTTAACTCTGGATAGAAATCTCTGGGTAAAAGTCTCTGGATCCTGAATTGAGGCTCAGGACTATACAATGCCTTGTCAGAGGTTGCCCAGAGCCAGCCAGTGACGATATTATCCTGCCTTGTTCGCCCAAGTCACTTATCTCAATAACGCAGAAATTATTTAGTATCCGGGGCTATGTGTTGGCCTCATGGATCTTAGGATCTTTGAACTTGCAAAGCACCGAGAATTCTTCCTTTTTGCCCCTGGCAAAAAGGCGGCTTTACGGTTCTGCAAAATGGAGAGGAAACTGAGGCAGAGAAACAGGAAACATCCCCAGCTGCCTGCACGGCTCAGTGTTGGGATCTCAGCCACAATTTGTTACTTACCCCTCTCTGGCTAAACACTGTTCAGAGAAAGTGTTCTCCGTCTGCACAGGATAAATGACAAACCAAAAATAGCCTGTGTGGTCTACCGGCAGACATAAAAAGGGGCGAGGTCAGCCCAGAGCCCGTAAGGAACATGCACTAATGTATTCTTCTGCCCACTTTGATTTGCTAACAAAATCATGCCATTTTAAAGGAGGGAGGACAGAGTTTAACGATTGAGAGAAAAATTAGAAATGTCAAGTATAATCCTTTGAAACCGGGAGTGAAAGCGCAGGAGGAGGATTGTTTTGATGTTCTGAGTCCTGCCTGTGAGTGACAGGAGAAATGAAGACCCTTTTAGACAAACCCATTGTGCTCCTGTCAAAGGTGGCTGCGGTTCTGTTCAAACACCTGTTTCTAATCTTTATGAATATTAAAAGCCTCTGTGATTTTTTTCCCTCTAGAAGCTTCGATTTTGAAGCGTTACAGTACATAAAAGACATCATCTAGGTGTTGTTGCAATTTACAGCTATTCCTTAGTTTTTCCCTTAGCACATGCATAATTTTTTAAAATTTGTGACAGTTTTTTAGACTTAGGGCATGTTGATACTGAGAAACAGGTTGTGCTGGGTTTTTAAAAAATTAGCATTAGTCATTCTACTTTCATTTTAGATGTGATTGTCTTTTAATTTAGCACACAAGTGGTAACCATATAATTTGATTTAGAAATAGAAGAGAAGGAGGCTTGTAAGAGATGAAGGCAGACCTTTCCAAAGACACCACTCCATCATCAATAATTATGACACTGTCAATTGTATATGGAAATGTATTCCATTGGATAAATAATTCTATGGCAAAGAACATTCATGTGTTTGAAATATGCATGGGCATGTCAAAGCACAATGCTTTTCCCCTCCCAGTTTCCATGGGTTATGATTCCTTTCAAAGTTAAATAAAGGTGACATGGGCTGATTGGATTTTATGTGGATTTTATGTGGTTTCTTGGAAACGTACACATTATAGACTCAATAGACTGTATAGAATACTGCCATTAAATCTTTCAACCTCTCTTTCAGAATTCTTTCTCCTTGCTTCAAATGAAATTGTGTTACATGAAGCACAATCCCATAAAATAATCACTTGTAACTAACTCCCTCCAAATTTCCCAAGTTTTGGCCTTGACTAATCCCTACTTTTGTCAAGGAATCCAACCCATTATAATCCCTAAGTATTGGAGCCAGTTTCAGGCTGTTACCACGTTAAAGCTCTAGGAGAAGAATTGTCCTAATTTTACTAGAATGCTAGAGGCTTTTGGGTCAAGAAATTTCATTTGGGTTTTCTGGGAATTTGTGATCAACATTTCAAGAAACTTATTTATATTTAGGGATGGAGCTAAAGCCCAAGTCTGTCTTATGTTGAGAAGGGACCTAAAAGGATTTGCTTCACTTGGCCTGCTTGCATTTCTTCTATTCTTTTGAAATTAATAGATATAGGGTGGGAACAAGCCAAGCTACACCTTTTCTTTTTCTGCTTTGGCTCCTGTGTATAGTGGGTCTCTGGCTTTCTTTAATGGATAAATCTGAGCATTTACACAAAATACAACCTTGATGCCTACCTAAGAGAAGTTACCATTTCCACACTGTGACAATATCACGATTGCCATTTTGCTGTGCACAAATGCCAGGCATCTGAAAATTTCCCTTGATTATATTTTATTGTCTAAACCAAAGATATTAAGACATGTATTAAGTCACAATGTCCCTGGGTGGCTTTGCCTTGCGCTTTTCTCATGCAAATACTCCAAATCCAGGAAAACAAAAAGCCAGCAATCAGTTTCTAGAACTGCACAGTCTTATTCGGGCTGCCACACAGAGCATCACAGACTAGGCAGTTTAAACAACAAACCTTTGTTTCTCATGGATGCAGAAAGTGACTCCAAGATAGCTGCTTTCTCTCTGTGTTATCACCGGATCAGAACAGGCACTAGTTTTTATCTTCCTATGGGGCATGAGTCCTATCATGGGGTCTCCACCCTTAGGACTTCATCTGAACCTAATTACCTCTCACAGGCTCCACTTTCTACTAGCACCCTGCTATGTCTTGTATCTAGATGTCCCCCACAAAGCCTCACAGGCTCACAGGTGGGACTTTCCAGGGTTGGCTGGATCTATGGTGTGTGATGCTGAGATTAAGTGTGTGTGGTACAGTATTTGACCACTGATTGCTTTAGCATAGTTCTGGGTGTGGCTATTGGGAAAGCCCATCCTGGGTCTAGGCAGTAGCACTCCAAAGGCAGCTAGCCCAGATGCAGAGGATATAAGGAAAAGGGAGGTTTGCTTCACTGCTTGGTGCTTTTTGCTCTGCCTTGGACTGTGTCTCTTCTGTGATGCCCCTCTGCCATGCCCCCGGCCGTGGAGCCAGTGACTGTGGACTGAAACCTCTACACACCGTGAACCAAAATAAACCTTTTCTCCTTTAACTTCTTTGTGTCAGGCATTTTGTTTCAGCAATGAGAAACGTAACAAAGACACACCCTGTGTTAGGATTTTGGCGTGAACTTGGGGTGAGAGATACAGAAACGCAGCACATAGCAGCTGTCATTCTCAGCCTGAGTGAGAATCTCATCTCCATGAGATCCTGTGCTTCCTCTGCCCAACACAGTGTCCTGCGGCTCCCCTGGGGGAAAAGCCAGGTTTCGGCAGGTGCCTAAAAGACCTCACAGGATCTCCTTTCTCCTGTTCCGCAGTCCAGTGCACATCTCAACCTCTCCTTCTTGTGGCAGCAGCAACAACACTGGCTTCATTGCTTCATTGTGTACAGCCCCGCTCAAGCCAGTACCCAAACCTTCCCCTGCTCTGCTTTCCCTTCAGTGCCCTTATTTCTATCTGAAACACTACTAGTTTTTTTATCTTGTCTTATCTCATCTCATCTGATCTTTCTCCCAGGGCTACTACAGAGAGCTACAACTTGAGGTCAGGGATTCACTGCTGCTGTTGTATTTCTAACTTCTATGGCAGTGTCTGGCACAACAGCCACTCAGTTATTACTTTTTGAGTAAGTGAATGAATCCATGGTTGCCCCTTGTTTACTCAGCACTTTGTAGCCTGAAGTCATTTAATGTCTCCTAAGAAAACAAAGAAAGTCCCTTAGGTAAATATCAGCATCTGATAATAAATACCAGGGCTCAAGATGTCCAACTGAACAGAAGGTCCCCTTTCAGGTCACCAGGCTGAGCATCTACTGCAACCAGGAGGACACAAGGGAATTTTTCAAGTCAGAATTATTTTTTGCTTTAGAAACAAGCCACTTCTCTAAACTTCCTCAGGCCAAGACACATCCTCCACCACCTCTGCTCAGCTCAGGTAAATGGGCAGAGTATGCAGATGCTGGTCCTGGTAAACTGGGGTCCAGTTTCCTTTCCGTGGTGGCAAGGGTTAGCAGGGACAAAGCCAGCCCCAGGTACATGCTGTTCATTTCATTCCCTCCCTCTCTGTTCCTCGGTACAAAATGCCCTTGCACGCATCTGGACACAGTGAGATGGTGATTCGTGGTGATGTGAAGCCCCTCTGTCGCCTTGGAGCTGGCTTTAAATACAGGCTTTTTCATTTTCACCCAAAGCACATGGCCTCCTAGTTTGCCTGGTCAGTGGTGAGCAAAGGGACGTCAGTGGAGGAAGCCGAGTGGCAGCGTTCTCTGTGCAGAGGGCCTCACACTCTGCCCCAGCAGCTGCCTGTTTCTGAAGCTTCCTCACTGAGGGAGTAGCGTAGCAGAGAGCACACGTGGAAGGGAGAAACCCAGCCTATTCCTCCCGAGTCTCTCGCATCCTTTGGGATGGAGGAGAGGGCTGGATCTTAACATTTATGACCCCACAGACTCCATGTCATTGCAGTTGACAAGGTTATGCCCTCCTGTTAGCAGCTGGCCCTTTTAGCCCCTTGCTGTGAACACTTCCAAACACTCAGAGTCGACTCTCAGCTCTCAGTTTTTAACTCTCTGGCTTCAGGATTGATTTTCATTCAGCGTCGTTTTTATTTGAAGCCTGCGAGCATCACTTCCTAAGAAGAAGTGGGGCGGTGGCCCAGAGGACTCCTGGGCGAAATACATCTCCCCACTAAGGATGCTTGAAAGACACACCGTTGTTGATCTTTGGAGAGGGAAGCCAAGTGGGGGTGAGGGCCAAATGCTTCAGGTTGATACCCTAAACTGTTGGGCTTTTGGTTCTAGGCATTATACAGAATTCCCCAACAACTGGCTTTAAGTAGCAAGTCTTTACTGACTTCTTAGTTTGGGGATCCAACTCCCACAAAGCTGTCCTTTCACAAAGACAGAATCACAACTCACACTGAATGGCTTCTGGAAATATGACTTTAAAGCATCTGCTGTCCATTGCTGGGATCTTGATCTAAAAATATCTGAAAGAAGAATTCACTTTCAAAAGTTTTACATTTCCTTCATTTCTCCAAATTAGCTATTTCCCAGTATCATGTCTGTGTGATTTTTTTCTTGGGCTTGATTGTCCTGAACTGTGATGGTGTTTTATGCAAGTCGACACAGACATAGTTACGCTCAAATTCAATTAGTTTCAGTGTGTGGGGGGGCACAGAACTAAAGAATTCTCCTTTGCCACAGACAGTGGCATACTGTGGAGTTTTAGTGAGAGGGGGAAAATTCCAAGATGCCCTACATTTAATTACAAAAGCCAGAGGGTGGAAGTGGCAGCAATTCAAAGTTATCTCTATTGGAGTCGATCAGTTAACAGTTGAGTGTCAAACCTAACCCTACATGACTTATGTTACAACTTTGATTTATAATCCTTCCTACCCTGACCCCCTGGGAATACGACCACCTTCATCTTGCTTTCCTGTGACTGCGAACCCTGCGAACCCTGAAGCCACCATGGTTCTCTTTATGGGCTGCTCTCCTATCTCCAAACTTTCTCATTGCTCATCAGCCTGCCTCCCGTATTTATAGAAGCCAAGGTAAATTCAGTGTAAATAACTTATGCTTTCCTTCCCCAAACTTTCATTACAGAACTGCTTTTGACTTTTAGGTCGGGAGGACACATTTCCAACTGCTATCCAGCCTTCCTGCTAGCATTTGTGGAACATGTCCCACATCCCATCCCTTTCAAGCTAGCCTCCATAACAGCTCAATAAACGCTTTCATTCCAGAGCACCCTGCGCCTCAGTAGTTTTGGTTTAACACTAGTATTTCCCGCCACCACAGCTGAGGAATCCAATGCAATAGTTCTCATAATGCTACTGTGCATCAGGTCCAACTATAATCCATTTCCACAATGGGCCATGAACTAGAGATGATGAAACCAAGAAGGATCTGTGAAAGAGGAAACAGGTGGAAGAATCCAGGCATAGAATCATACTAAAATCCATTCCCAGATCTTCATTTACACTGTGAGCTAGTAAAACCTGGTGTGTGATAAATGTTTAGGGTTTCTATTCACATTATTAACTCAAGAGCAGTAAAATGTGTGAAAACAACCTTTATTTTAACCAAACACAGGCTCTAATATAGCATAATGAATGATCTGTGGAAAAAGACATTTTCCCACCTTCTTAGCTGCGCTTTGCTTTTCCCACTTTCTCCACCGCACTCCCTTCCATCGTCCCAGGAATCCAGATCGATCTCTTATCCTTAGTTTTACTTCTATTGATATGCTATCTCCTCTCTTTAACTCCACCAGCATTTTTTAAGGAAAGGAAAGAAAAAGGGAGGTGGAGGTGGGAAGAGAGGAAAGGAAGGAGGGAAGAAAGGAGGGAGAGAAGAAGGGAAAGAAGAACACGCTCTAAAAACTTTGTTTCATTCACTGGATTCTTTTTCCTAGTGCTCTATATGGTATCAAGTCCCGCTTACTTCTCTCTTTGTGGTCATCTTCTCTCTCGGCCCATTTCTTTGACTTGCTTTGTCCACTGCCACTAATGAAGCGACCACTCCCCCTGACACCCATGCAATGTGGGCTCTTCGGTCTGGTCACCTGTCCTCTAAACCCCTTCGATATTTTTTTCTTGGAGCAACAGATCTGCCTTTAAGCACTTGTGAACAAGATGCTTCCAACCTTGTTGACAAGCTTCATTCTTTGCTAGTTGTTTCCATGCCTGCCTGAGGCTGCCTGCAACTCCAAAGCTGCATGGGAAAAGGGCTTTTGCTCTCTGCATGTTCATGGGGAACAACAAAGATGCAAAGACGAGTGCTGTCTTGGTTTTGTCTTGGCTGATAACTTACTTTGTCTGCATCAGAGTTCAGATGAACCTCTGAAGTATGTGCTCAGGAAACATTTGCAGAAGGAATGAATACACAGAAAAATGTCTCAAAAAAAAAAAAAAAGACTGACCAATGGGACATTTTCTGTCCTTAAATAACCAGCTCAAAGTTACCGTCTTGATTTCTCTATCTTGATTTATAATCTTACTGTCTTCAGCCTTTGTAGCACTTTTCTCATGAGCCGGACTCTGCCTTATCCTTGCGCCTTTTACACAGTTTTCGTAATGTTCCCCCAGCTGTTTCACACAGGCTTTCTGAGAACAGGTGCTGTCTCTTCTACCTCCCAGGGCCCTGGTCTTAACACTTTATTCTCAAGCTCTTCTCATACTCCTTGTACAAAGCACTGGCTCCAATATCAACTTGTTGAGTTTAATTTAAGGATGGGAATCACGATGTTCCCACAGATTGCAGGTTTATACAACAGCCACTGTCCCCCTTAACACAGGGCCAGTACTACTCAGTCGCCTAATCGCCCGCAATGTCATTTCCCTTTCAAGTGGGGTTAATTATACTAACCTAATAGGTGGACTCTGAGGATGCCTTAATTAATGATAAAGCACTTTCTAAAATCCTAAGAGAATATAAATATTATTGTATCTCTTATTGCTATAGATAGCAGTTATTAAATTCTCCCATAAACATGAACTGAGAACAATTTAAAACCAAACTAATAGTTTAATAAGAAACAACCAGGGGTCAACATAGTTAAGCTAGTGTAAACACCTTGGCAAAAATTATCCTGGGTTTCAGTGGCTATTAGCACTGCAGGAAATTAGCTTTTAGGGTCTCTGTTTTCTTCTCTGCTTAAGGAAGGCATGGGACAAAGTGACGACATACGGCTGCAACTCCAGCGTTCTCGGTGACTCTCTGACCTCCACATCTCAAATCCTTTATAACTGAGCAGTCTCCTATGTCGTTTTGGTTGTGCACCACCTTGACTGCTTTTCCACTTTACTGGAGGGGCTAAAGAATAATAGAGATTCTTAAAAAATTATTATGAAGTAAACTGCTGTGTGAAAATTTTCAGGGAACTTGAACATGCAAATAAGATTTTTGAATCTTGGTGTCTTGGAGAATATTTTAGCTGAAGGTAGAGAATAATCAGGAAATATTCATATATGTAACCAGAATTTCTGACAGATACAAATTGTTTCTTGTAAGTCTGTCCCCTGTGGCTTCACGTAGTAATGCTTATTAAAGTTCTCTGAGATCCTTATGGATCATTCGGCCAAGGTGAAGGAAGCCAGTGTAAATGGGAATGGTTGGCATTTAGCAACAAACCAAGTGGTATTTTGCTTTCTTGGAGGATGTCTAGGGAACTGGTATTCTGAAATGACTTAGGTGAGCGTGAGAGGTTCTCTGTTATGGTTTGAATCACAACGTGCCCCTAAAGCCTTACTTGTTTTGAGGTGGGGCTTTTAGAACATGATTAGCACATGGGGACACTAATTCCATTTACAGATGGATTCACTGATGAGTTCATAGCTTGATTTTGCTATGAAGAGGAGGGGTCTGGTTGGAGGAAGTTGGTCATTTGGGTTATGCTTCAGGATCTGTTCTTTTTCTCTGTCTCTCTTGTTCCCCTTCTCTTCACTTAGCTGTCACATGAGCAGTTTATCTCTTCCATAGCCTTTTGCCTTCATGTTTCCACTTTGGAGCCAGCCAAGCAAGGACTGAAACCTTTTGAACCATGAGTCAAAATAAAACTTTTCACCTTTAAATGGTGTGTGTCAGGTATTTTGTCCCAGCAGCAGAAAGGTGACTATTATACCCCCATACAGATTGTTAGAAAACTCTTACATTCGTTCATCCTGCCTAACTTGGATGTTCAACACAGCTTGAGAACCTAGAATCACTGAGGTGTAATGCTTGTTAGGTCACACTTGCATCTCCGTCTCAACATGGATTTCGTACACATGTCCAGCTGTCTTCAAGATTAGTTATGCTTTTACTTTTAACAAAACATATCGTGTTAAAAATACATAACATGAATTTGTCCTCAACAATTTTAATGTATTGAAGAACTGGCAAATATATATGCACATTGGGGTACAGAAGAATCTCCCGAATTTTGCCTCTTACATGACCAAAATGCTGCATCCTTCTCCTTATGAATCCTGTCAACCACCGTTGACCAGTTTCAATGAGTCTGACTGCTTTGGACATTGCAGGCATTATCTGTCTTTGGGGGATTGGTTTATTTCTCTTAGCATAATTTTAACATGCAGGTTTCATCCACAAGATCCATTATTTCCAGTGTGTCTGGTTTATAGCATGTTAATTTCCTAGGAGGGAAAGAAACTTTCCTAGAACATTTGAACAAAAGCGTTACTAGACCAATGCCAGTTTGGATTCCATTGTCCATGAAACAAGCTAGGAGAAACGAAGAAGTTCTCCAAAGAGATCCAAACTTCTTTGACATAGCCAAATGACAAGGTACTTTTCTACTTGCTTTTAGAAATACTTGGTTGGGTCTTACTAAAGTGATGTCACCTAAACAGATATGAAAACAAGCAAACAGAAAGGCCCCTTCATAAAATATGACGTCTACTATGTTTCTTACTAACATTTAGTGCTGACTTTATCATTTGTGACTTGGCTCTGAACTACCTCTCAGCCTCAGTTTCCCTGTTTGTAAAATTAATGTCTCATCACTGGCTTAGCGGGTGTAGCGGGGATGAATTACGTGGGTCATGGTCCTGATTCACCCTTTTTCTGCCACAAACAAGCATCACACAAACCCACAGTTGACTCTGGTCCTTTCCCATACTTGAATGACAGTGCTTCTTCCTGCTAGAGAAGACTGCGAGCATTTTAAAGAGGTGACACAGGCATTGGTTTTTTGTTTTGAAAAACAAGACTTTGACAGGAAGATGACTGGCCCCCATGTTTGGCCCCCCACATTTGGGTCTGTTAGTATGTAATCCATTGGTGCTGGGCTTTCCATAGTTTTCTCTACCCAAAAAAGGTTTGTTTATAGAGCCAGGTCTTCTAACACTCATGAGTGCTGTGGAATTTCTCATACTCGTGTTTCCTTGCAAAGTTACAAGATGATAATGGCTGAGTAAATTGTGTTGCATATTTATATCATTTTTTTTGTTTTGTACCTGGGATTGAACTCACAACTGTGCGCTTGCAAGGCAGGCGCTTATGCAGCTGAGCTAAATCCCCAGCCATATTTATATCTTACAGAGCTTTGAAAGGAAATTTGAATAGGCGAGCCTGACCTCTTACATAAGTCATTACTATATTTCTTGGTCCCATAAAAAAAAAGAATCATAAAATAAAGTTACTGTGAGTTCCTATTGGGTTTAAAATGTGATATTTTCATTGACCATAATTAAATCTCTTGGTTACATGTACTAGTGCTTGACCCAACTACTCTCTAAGCCAAGATTTGTAACCACCGGGCAGTCAGCAAAGTCCTTTCTATTTCTCCAAAGCTTCCACTTTGGCACAGAATCAGTTACTTGAAACACATAAAATGCATGGATATTCTTCCAGGCCCCTTTTTCGGGAGCAGGTGACCACTAATGCAAATTCATGGTCCATTACAGAATTTTTTAAAAATGTATGGTGGTTGAAGAAAAACCGTAAGCTTTTCATGCTGTTTATTATCAAATAGGGGAAAAAAAAAAAAGGAAAGATACAGAATTTGCCATACTGGTGTCTAGATAAGGTTCTAACCTAAACATTCCTTTAATAAAAATAAACAAACAAACAAAAATTCCAGAAGTAGGGTGATTTCTTTTTGGCTAAAATATAATTTCTGCTCTTTAAAAAAGTTGTGTAAAAGTCTAAAACAAACACTGTCTCAAAGCAGGGTCTGTGACCGTTGCTGTTGGTGCCAGCATGTTGGTGGCAGAAGCCCTTCTAAGCCCTGGTGCGTGTGCTGGGCGTGTGTGCCAGGACCACGGTGTCCTGAAAACATTAGGTTGAAGAAAGCAAATACTTTGCAGTTCTATTGGTTCCTGTTTAAATTTAAAGTGAGAACTAAGCTAAACACAGACATGTGAAAGGAGCATTTTTAGGACTGAATGGCTTTAGTCACTCAAGCCACGAGAAGCAGGTTTTAAACCAGCCATTGGCACATCTCGGTAAAGAAATACGTCCACCATGGACATCTCTGCTTTCTTACAAAATACACTTGCTGGTGTTGTTTTAAATGATTCTTTATTCACCACAGTAAAACTTCTCCTGTCTTGTTTTCTCAAAATAGCCAGCTCTTGTTAATTTACATTAGAAGCATACAGTTGCCATTTGGCCTTTAGAAATTTTCCTGTAGAGTCTTTTTAGGTTTAAACAAAAGGTTCTGAAACTTTTTATTTTATTAAAATGAAGGGTCAGTTATAGAAATAGTCAAAAGAGGATCAATTTTTTTTTCATGGTAATAGCCAGACCACATCATTTGTTTCGCTTTATTTAAAAAAAGTACTATTTCCTCTGACATTTATTTTTCTGACCCCAAGATTAGGAAAAATAGATCATAAGGAAAGATCGCTTACTGTCAGTTTGCTTAGCTTTCATTTTAATGATAAAAAGTCATTTTCTGAGATGTTTCAGGCTGAAAATGTTTCATCCAATCTGTGCATTTTTAATAACAGTAAAATAAGCAAACCTCTGATAATCGCAGTTAGCGTTGATTTTTAATATCCTCATGCTTATTAAGTTGCCCTTTGCATCTTGGTGGGCGAAAACCTTTCTGTAGATAGTTAATCAGAAATAAATTTACTTCTGGTTCTTTCCTTATTCTTTGGGTTTATCAGGGAGCCAATGGCACACCCTGCCAAGCGTTTCTGAACTTGTCTCTTTAGAAATAGTGCCTCCAAAGCCATTAGCTGAGGCTATAGTTTTAATTGACTGCTTAGTACCTTTTCCTTGGTCTTTATGATTGGAGTCTCCTTGGCTTCACAATGGTGAACTGCCTTTACAAATAGTGATTGATTACCACTGGTCCAAGGGTCCTTGGATTTGTCTATAGGGTTCATGTAACAGAATGAATAAAGTATTATCACTCACTCATTCAACAAATGACTGAACATTACTGACCACCTCCTATGCTCCAATCCTTGTCTTGGGCTTTAGGAGGCGTAGTGAGGGCCAATTTATTAGTGATTCTTCCAACAACATAGCTACAGAGACACAGCTAGCAGTATCTCACATGCTGGGAGGATCTTCACACCTCTTTTTCTTCTAAGTCCAGCCTTCTCTAAATTCAGATTCCTTATCTGAAATATGTGGTAAAGAATATTTCCCTCACTGCACTGTTGTGAGGTTGAACAAAATTTGCTATTGTAATGTCAGATACAAGACTCTTCTAAAAGTTAACTATTTTTATCTCATCTACAATAATGGTGATTTTCTCACCAGTCATCTGAGATGGGTCGGGTCATTGAGGTCCAAAGAATGGAAATAGGTAGCCCATGGATGCCCAACTACTGGACAGACAGAACCCCTACTATTCTGAGTGATCCCCTTGCAGTGGACTGGGTGATAAGAAATCAATTCAAGGTTTGGCGGTTTAATGATCATGTGCCATTGAGGAACCCTAAGTATAAGGAGAAAGAGTCTTCTTGGCATAGGTGGTTTCTAGAATTAAGAATGAGACTATCCATCTCCATCCATCAAGTCCACCACCGGAACACCACAAGGTTGGGCAGATTCCTCACGTGGCCTTGGTTAGACCTACACTGTCACCGTCTTTTCATGTGGGACACCCATAGGGAGTGGGGAAAAGCCTTTGCTGGGTGCAAGGAGTCCAATAAATGCCACCCTAGGTCTTGTGGTGTGGGGTAAGATTTACAGAATGAAAAGAATGATTCTAGGATTCCAACATGTAGATAAAAAAGGAAGGAGGTAGGCTTTTTTATATATGGCAACTCACTCACTCCCAGTGACCTGATGAAGAAAAAAATATATACATATATAGCTTTACCATGGAGGAAAAGGAAGCTCATAAAAATTAATGGCCCACAAAGCCAAACCTCCCCAACTCCAAATCTTAAGCTCTTCCCAAGCCATCACATTGCTCAGGATTCCCACTCACTTTCTAGGGATAGTGACTTGGGCATTTTCCATCTCTGACCAGAGATCACAGACTATCCATCTTCCCAAGAATTCTGACATAGCTGTCACCCAATCTTGAAGACCCCTGTGCAATGGATGGTTTTCAAGTGAGTTGGGTTGAGAAGTCATGTTGCTCTGTCTGCGAGTTACAGTCTTTTGTATTCATGCCTTTTAATCTGGATTATCCCAGCATTATTTTTATCTCTGCTTCTCACATGGGAGTGGAATAGCAAAGATACAAAGGGCCTGCTGGTTTGGAAGTCAATGCAGTCATTCTTCTAACTTTATTAGCCGGGGAGGGAAAATTATCCAATTGCAAATGTATGTGCAAAATATGTTTCATGCACTGCCCTACTTGAATTGGAATATTTGCACAACCACACACTCCTGTTACTGGCAATTTTGCTGAAGGACAGTTAGTAATTAAAATCCTCCTTGGTGTCTATAGGTTTTTTTCCCTATTCTAGCTGCATGTTTCAAGTGGTTATCATGCTTAATACAGCAACTGGCAAATGGGAATTAAAAATTAAAAGTTGGATGCCAAAATTAAAACAAGTACCAATAAATATTTCCATGTTAGTTCTATATCTAATAGCCTTTGATAACCAATGAAGAGTCCCATGATGTTCCCATATAAAACAGCCTTGATAACCAAGGGCTTTCTACAGCTTTGTATGTATTGGATAATAAGTACCTACAGATCCAGCTCATACCTGATATAATTATTCCCCATCTTGTCTTTTTGAGATCATAAAAATAAGATTATTCCTCTAAAGGCAAATAATATTTAGAAACAATTAGGAAAATTTAATGAAAGCAATATATAAATGTATGTTAAATAACAATATATCAAACACATTTGCATTTGGGATGACCACCATTTCATGAGCATAATTCTGACTGATGTAGGTATGAATCTTTATTCTTCCAAATTCTTATCCAACTGCCAAAATATTTTTCCTCTGCAGGATTGTAAAATAAAGTATATGCAGTTCCCGCCAGATATAGTAGTGTTTCACACCACCACATTTAGACTTTAGCTTTTCAGTAATACAGCAGGGAAGCAATTCTGGAAACACTTCTCATTTTTAGCACGTTATGTGTAAGTAACCCCCATGGCCAGCATTTATACCTGCCTAGTACTCCTCCCAAAGTTGTTAACAGCATTTTGGAAAATCCCATTTTAAACTTATCTGTCTAGACTTTTTTTTTTTTTTAAAGCAAAGAGAATATATGTGTGCTGGAGAGCATATTCTGCAGACCCCACATGAGCCTATGATGGCTCCAAGCCATCCATCTTTCCAGGAGTGAAGGATATTGTCTACTCTATATGCACATGCACAGTAATCCTTCACTTTCAAAGGATGTTTCATTGTGAGATATTTTCACCTCCTGGGGAACAGTCTGCTTTGTTCGGACACCAAGGCTACGGAATACTCCACCTGTCTCATGCTAGTGCAAGTCTATCATTTTAGCTAAGGACAAAAATTTCATGTAGGACTGGAGATTTAGCTCAGTGGCTCAAGAATTTGCCTGGTAAGTGTAAGGTTGTGAGTTCAATCCCTGGTACCAAAAAAAAATTCATGTAAAGGCAATTATTTCTAGGAAGTTGTTTTTCAGATGAAACCCTCACTATGAAAACACTTCTTCTTCATAAGGTTTTCATATTTCTTGACATAGTTAATGTAGAATAATAAGCATACTTATTTCTATGGATGAAAAGTATATTAATAACATTTCTAATGTGACAAAGTTTGACTCATCACTTTTTCACAGTACTTGTGTAACCCAGAACTGGTAATGCAGCCATCCCTAGAAGGCAAATCAGTCCCTAAAGAGTCATGCTCTAAATATAAATGCAGCAGTCATTAGGAACAGCATTGTTTTTTTCTTTGGTTTTGTATTCTACTCTTGCTCTTTTGGCAACCTTGTCCAATGGATCAGTCGGTGAACTTACAAAGAAAACTCCTAGAACCCTTTTACAGCTCGTGCATACTACCTGAAAAATACTTCAGCTCTCACCACTTTGAAACGGTTGTTGCGCTATAGTCTCTGGCTTCTTGTAGCTGGATCACTGAGGAATCGGGAGTGAAGTGCTTATCTACTTTCAATGAGTTACTTTCTCACTGATGGGTCAAAAATACCTGACACAATTTTAAGAAAAAAAGGTTTATTTTGGCTCACAGTTTGCAGAGATTTTATTCCATAGTCTGCTAGCTCCAAGAGACAGTGACATGGCAGAGGAGAATAAGCTCATAGCATTGCAGACAGGAAGCAGAGAGCGAGATCAAGGGAGAGGAAGGGAGACAGACCCTTTCAGGCCACAGCCCCAGTGACTCATCTCCTCCAGCCAGGCTTCACTTCCCAATTCACATTTAGTTATCACACTCCTATGATCCAATTATCTCCCCAAAGTCCCACCTATGAGTGCATAGGCTTTAGGGTGCACCTGATAATGACTCATAACAATAATGGATGTTAATTCCAACCCAGACTCTTTACTTACTGTTGTGTGACCTTCCAGAACTTTCTCAGGGTGGGGGGATGGTACTGTCTACGATAATAGTGACATCATCAGCCTGAATTCTGGAACAGCAGAAATGGAGGTGAGAAAGATCTAACGTGGTTATCCCATAACGTGGCTTGAGTGAAAAACTTTTGTTCTGATAAGTCACCAAGATATTGGCATTGTTTATTATGGCTATATCATCTAACCTATCCAGAGTTAAACAATAACGCTATAATTTTTGAGAAAAGCCCGCCATGTTATGGAATGGGATATCTGAAATTTACGCATCCGTGGTTGTTATAGTAATTATTCTTTCTTGAGCCATTAACCTAGGCTCCCACTGATCTACGGCAACAATGTGTAATTTAGAATAAACTCTATGTGCAGGTTGTGTCCTAGTGACAGAAGTGTGACCTAGCTTCAGACCACTTTTCTTCTTGGGTTGGCACCTCATACAATGAGCTACTTAAGATAAAGCAGGCAAAGCACATTTGGCCCTAATTATTTTATTGCATTATTTTCCCTTCATGTGGAGGAAGAATTTTGCACGCCAACACTTTTCTTCCTGTCACCTTCAACGCCACTGATTTCTTTTTACAGTAGAAGGATTCATGTAGTACCTTTCTGTTTGGAAGGACTTTCTAAGAAAATGGTAATAATTATAATGATACTTTACTGACAATGTAATGAAATAATATAGTGAGTAATGCTTTGTTAACTACAAAATCCTCAATACACTGCATCATTAGTGTCTCTTCTAATTACTGCAATCTTTGGAGACAGGGAACTAGTTCCACTGTTTGATAGATGAGGAGGTTTTGAGTCTAAGACGTTTTGTGAGTTACCAAGACTCATCAGCGTATTGTAAAGCTGGGCTTCATACTGTGGCTTTGGACACCTTGGCATTGTATCTTCTACTCTCCCAGGGTGGAAAGTATCAGTGATAGCAGGACTACAGCAGATATGTGGGTCTCGGAGTCATGCAATGTAAAATCATTTAGGATTTCTATTTCTTTAGGATGGTTTGCAGTATGGAAGGTATCAGCTGTGTTGATCCATTTTTAGTTTTTCTCAATGGAGCACTTTATGGAGGAGAGTGACATCCTAGGAGAAAAGGCTAAATTCCCAAGGGTTCATGGTTAAGAGACCATGATGCAGTGTGAAGACATCACTGCAGTGTATGTGTCTGTTTCTCCAGACCTAAGTGTGAACTCAGTAAAGGGATGGACCTACTTAGAGCACACTAGGCCCCCCTTCTATCCCCCCACAGTTTGCATCTCTATTTCAGAAGCTGACTCTCATGAAGTACAAATTATTTATGTATATAAACTCACTCTAAGCTAGATAAATCTAAGTAAATATTTGATGAATTTGATTTAGCATGTGCAGTGTTGTAGTTTCCTCATTAAGATGGTGAAAACCTTATTGGTCATCTCAGCGAAACTGCAGAGTGATGCTGTGGTGTCCCATCCAAGTGAGTGGTGGTGCTTAGTAGGGGGGATGGGTGTAGGTTATACATCACTTATGGGAAAATTGAATATAAATTAAAGGCAAAGGTTCTTCAAGACAGAACATCATGAATTGACAAATGTGAATTGAGAAGTAGATGACATGAAGATGCCTTATCTGGAAACTTTACTAGATATTTCTTGTTTTTTTACATTGCAGTCATTTCCTAGTATGTCTATGGGACTAGAGACAAGTTCTCCAGAGATAAAAGTAATAAAGGCCTTCCTCAACTCAGCTTCTTTGATTACTACTCTGTACCAAGTACAGTCTGGAGCTTCCCTTTGCATATGTCCCAGGTTATATATCTGGACCTACTTCATAAACTGTACAAACCTTAGAAAAGAGCATATTTGATCTAGAATGTGAGTGAGGTTCTGGTTTACATTGATGGTGACAGGTCTACAAGAGCTTTATTTGTTCATTCATCTTCACAAGAATGGTGATAGCTGAATATTTCTATTTTGTTTGTGACAAAAACTCAGACACATACAATTGGGTAACTAGAATTAGGCAGAAAATGACTGAGAAAGCAAAACAAACCATATCATTAGATAAATAAAACACAGGATCAAAAACTAAAAAGATCTTTGAGTTTTAATTCAGGTTGCTTTATATTGAGTGACTCATATTAGTTCTCAATATAAAATAATGATAATCAATGGCTGTTTAATTAATGCAAATGAGCAAGTTTTTAATCATACCCTTGACTATTAACCAATTTAAACTTGTGCCTTCAAGCTTCATTATAAAAAAGCTTTGCTCTTATTAATCACAATATCTTGTTAAGTAGTATCAGTCTGTACCAAAATCCTTACTTTTTTCTTTAGAAAAATAAATCAACTTAATCTGCTTTGCAAAAATTTTCAGTGAATGCAAACAGAGTTTCAGAGTAGAGCATATGGGATTCAAACATGATCATGTCATATAAAATTAGTATAAACGTAAAACTGTAAAAGTGATGTACATATGAGTGTACTAACCACTCTCTAATAGTGTATGTTATATTTTTAGTCTAACCTGATTTTTGATTTAAATGTCAGTTTCCACAAATAATAACTCAGCTTACTTTTCTCTCATGGTTTTGAGAAATAAATTTTGGTGATTTTAGTCATGAAAGCATTTGTTTCATTAGTTTATTAAATCCACTTAAAGATGGACAAACTGCTTATTTTAAAATAATTTTCAGAGTTTTGGGAAAAAGTAAGATGTCAATCCTCACACAAAGTCATGATCATGTAGGTGTTGAATATTATACGCTCCTATTTATGATGTCAAGTGGGTTTTGCCTTTTAGCTCTTTATGAATCTAAGTCTTTGAAAACAATACATTTCCAGGGGCCTCATTCAGAAACTTATGGAAATAGTAGTCACCAGGTAGTATTTGTTTTTAGAAAAAATTTTAGGCGAAAGTCATTTTGACCTTGTAAAACATAACAGTCAGATCTAACCAGGTACTCTATAAATTTGCTCATAAGAATTCCTTACGGATTGAATGGTACTCCCCCATTTATATGATGAAGATCATGTTTGAATCCTACATGTTCAACTCTGTTGCCCTGTTGGTATTCACTGAAAATTTCTGCAAAGTGGATTGTTAAATTTGGTTTATTTTTCAGGAGAAAAAAGTGACCCCCCCAATACCTCAGAATGTGGCCATAAGAGAAATATGGTCATTGTGAGGACACTGAGGTTAGGTGAGGGACAGGGCAAGATTCTCAGTTATTATGACAAGTGTCACATAGAGAGAGGAAAGTTAGGACACAGACCTGAAAACAAGGGGGATGCTATGTGAAGAACATTGTTTTGTTGCCTCAAAAGCTAGAAGAGGGGTCTAAAACAGTTCCTTCACCAGCATGTTGACAGGGAGAATGACTTTGCTAATGCCTTGATTGTGGTCCTCTACCCACCAGGACTGGGAGATAGTGTATCTACTGTCTAAGTCCCTCAGTTTATGGTAGCCAGAATTAACTAACACCTCGGAGTCTTTTTGCAAAAAAAAAAAAAGGACTCTTTCTTTCCCCTCTGTTGTCTATACCAACACTGAAGTAGTTTTATTTTTAATGATCAAGAATATAAATTCAAACCTTACACATCCTCAAAAGAATTATAATTCTTCCTCCTTAACTATGGTATCTAAATCATACACTACTTATGTTGGAGAGCAGTGCAGAATTTCTGAACAGGTTTCGGAAGACAGAGGGTGATGGTGTCATGTGGTTTACAATGAAAGGAGCTGGAACAAGGGGAAGAGTGAGGTGCTATCCCTCAGCCATATCCAGGGAAGAGGGGCTCTTCTGAGCCTAGCTGATAATTAGTCTCCATCCTCCATCTGCTGAGTGGAAAGAGAAATCAATATGATTAAACAGTCTTCTTTTTGTGACTCTGCTTCAATATAGGAGATTGATCTGTAAAGCGTGTGGGCTCAGTACACCTTCCACTTATGCTAGAAATTATATTTTCATCCTAGTGTTTTTAGAAAAAGGTAGTGTTTCAAGTTTAGACAGTGTGAAAAAGTTATGGGACCAGTGTGTTTCCAAACCTGCTACGCACAGGCTGCTGGAGAAAAGGTCAGTGGGAGAGTCCTTGCAGATACACAGAGGAAGCTGCTCTCTTAACAGGAGGAAGCTGAGTACCTGAGACAGGTCTTTAATGTCACATAGCTAGTAAATACCACACTCATTCTCCATTGCCTTAGCTTTTACACTCTTAATTCCTGCATCAGTTTGAAAAGCAGTAGACTCTTTTCAAGGGTACGCTGTTATTATTGTCCCTGTTTCTCCATTACTAGTCCCAAAAATACTAGGAAAAGGAAGTTAAAAATCCAAATATACAAGAATGCTTTTGATACATGGTAGTACACATGAGCTAATTCAGGCTATGGGACCATTTATCTTCTATGTAACTTTTTTTAGAGCTCGTATTTTAAAAAACAGCACTTTTAAGTACTGTAAAGTAGTGCTTTTCCAGAATGAGCCCAGCATCAACATCAGCTGTAAGGCTTATAGAAATATAAAGTCCAGAAATGTACCCCAAACCTGCTGAATTGTAAGGGGTAGGAGAGGCCATGGAATCTGAATTTTTGAACAGTACCCCCAGGTGATTCTTATGCAAATTAAAGCCAGAGAGCCTCTGCTGTAAAGGTCGGGGCACCAAAGGTCTCTTAGGAAAATTCTCTGCCTCTGGCACATGAGCTTCTAAATGCAGAATTTAAGCCACGCTCCCTTGTTACCGAGGGCTGCAACAGGTGAGGGAGCCTGGGGGTACACAAAGGTCACAAAAAGGACAGAACTTTTGCAAGGCCCACATCAGAGAAAAAGAGTGGAAAACCCTGTACAAAACAGTTTAACCAGCAGATCAGATCTCACCTGAGAGGCCAGAGCTGGGGTTATGGACTAATAGGGTACATTGAGATTCTGCATGTTTTTATCTAAAAAAATGTTGTCTTGACAGCCCAAAACAAATTCTGTCATTTTTATCTCTCCTACCTCATGAAAGATTCAGCCTCAAGCAGTTCTTTCTCTATCATTTATCCAAGTAGGCATTGAACACAATGTGAGTAGATAGTCTGATTTTGGTTTGTATGAAGTTAAGGAGCAGAACTAACTACCTATCTTTTAAATTATCTAGCAGCTATGCTATCTTGCTGAAAATACCCAGTTCCTTCTATTTTATAGGAGGACAGGGGCTTTGGTAGTCTGACCTTATCAAGCAATTTCAGTTCACTGGAGCCCACTTATGAAGCAGGACTTTTGAGATTCTCAGCAGCCTGAAATATGAGAATTTTATGTGTATTTCATGTTTTCTGATAGAATCCAAATCAGATTAAAAATTCAGTACAGAGCCATTATCACATGCTTATGTTTCCGTTTCAGGGAAAGAAATGCCATCCTGTATTTAAACAGTAACTATCCCTAACTGCTTGGATTTACAAAGTCCTGTCATGTCTATGCCAGACACTAGCAAGTATCTCCCTTACTGCTCACAGAACCTCTGTCTAAGTTTCAATATATACACTAAGCAGAGGAAGAAATAAAGGGCTGAGATATTAGGTAATTTGTCCTGGGATAGACTGTGACTTTATGGACTGACGGGCTATTGCCACACCCTGTCAAAGAAAGCTGAACCTCTGTATTTACTGTGGTCTGCAGTTAGTGTTACAGGCAACTGAGTTAGAAAGAAACATTATAGGTAGTCAGACAGGGCTGGGCCCTCCAAGGAGCCAGTGCAGAAGCCCAGATACCTGCAGTGCAGGAAACAGCCAGCTCAGCTGTGGGCCAGGCCTCAAGACAAAACATCAAGCAAATGCACCCTAGTCCTAAGGACTGATATTCTAAATAGGTCTCTATCACTCTGAGGAAGCCAGGAGTCACCATCCCAACTCCCTAAAGGAAGAGTCACTGCTTGTTAAGCGTGCCCACTTGCTAGGAGACTCACTTCCTCATTTGTTTCAGATTTAATCAATTTTACCTGAGCAATTAATCTTACCGGTTGACCACAGTTTTGTCCCATCTCATGTCCACCTGCCTTGAGAGTTCCATGTTATCCCTCCCTTAGACCTCCCTCGCTTGGCAGTTTTTCTCTGTAAAAGTCCCTAGAAAAGACAGAGTCTTTGGTAACCCACTTAGGACCCCTTCTATCTCACTGTCTCTCAGACAGAAGATTGCTTTATCTCAATAAATATATTCTGTGCTTAACCTCCTTTCCTAAAATTCGTTCTTCGATTTTAGAGGGCACGGACTTGTACTGGACATATAATAGGTTGGGAGTTTCGTTTCCCTATATCATTAGCACACAGATTCTCATTTATTATGATTTCTACTTCTCTTCAGTTTTCTATAATTTTGAAACAGGATATGAAGAGACTTCATTCACAAGGACACAGTTGAGGTTTGATTTTTATATAAATATGCCTGAGGTTACTGATTTAAGGTCCAAAAGTAGGTGCAAGTTTTGGACATTTCTGAAAATAAGAATTTTTGCATGTTCATAAAGCTGTTGGTGCAGATTATGTTAATAAGACACAGGGTGCATTTGCTTGATGTTTTGTCTTGAGGCCTGCCCCACAGCTGAGCTGACTGTTTCCCTCACAGTTGCAAGGTACCTGGTCTTCTGCACTGGCTCCTTGGAGATCCCACTTACACTGGGATCACAATGTTTTTCTAAGCAACATCTCTGTTACTCTGTCTTCCCACTCTGCATGGATATTGAATGCTACTCTCAATAGAAAAAATCAGTCAAGTTGTGAATTTGTAAGAGGTGACAATGTAGCCCCTGGCCTGTGGGGATGATTTTAAAATTGATTATTTGTAACATGCACAGGAAAATTGCAAGTCATTTCTCTGTTAAGTAGATGAGGAAACTGAGACACATTAATTCTGGGTCTCTGGACTGAGACCAAGATCTGACTTCAGAGTCAAACCGTTTGGTGTCAGCAGAAGGCTGTGTTCCCTAGATGGGATATCCTTGGCTCTCATCGCCCTGTGAAAATTTATAGCCTGTTCAGGTTGGGGGGATGCGAAAGCTGGCTACATCATAGTTCATGGGTGTGGGCTAAAAAATGGGGCTTCTGAGTACTATGTGTGAATGAGCTGGCTCTGGCCACCAGACAGCAAGAGGGAGGGTGAGACAACTTTTAGAGGCCCTGTGGTGCCGCCACCCAACATCAGTGAGGCCCCAACACTCATGGGGAGTCAACGTGTGAGTCACATTGTCCTGACTTCCATTCTCCCACCAATCTACTGCATTTAAAGATACTTAGAATTGGTAAGAATGCGGCCAACTTTTCAAGGTTCATAAGAATAGCAGGTGATATTTATATAGTGCTTTGCAATAGATGAAGCATTTTCTTATATTTACTTCGTGGTATGAATAAAAAACTGAAATGAATAAACATGGAAACAATAAAACCCCAGCAGGACTTGATATTTCATTTCTCTTCAGGTTCCCATTGTGTAATTGGAGATAATAAATTAGTGACCAATTCTCAAGGATGGTAATTGCATATTATTCTTATCTGATAGCAGAAGAGAAGCATTGACTTTCAAAGAGAACAAGAGATTATTTGACCTGCTTAGTGAGGTATAAATTCAAAGTGCAACGAAGTACAGGAAATTAGACAAAATGGGCCCCTTTAACAAGAATTAAAATACATTTGGAAGAGATTTGCTGCAGGTTCTTATCTGACATGTTTGGTTTTCTTCTCTTTTTTGATAAAGAACAGGAATGAACATTAAATATTCATTTGAGAATATATACTTGAAAAACACCATATCCAACAGTGCAGTAATGTGTTTTGAGTTATTACAGAAATATTGATGGTTATTTTCAATCTTATGTTTATGATGTTACATCTATCCTCTTTTGCTGTTTCTTTGGTTAATTAATTATAGGGTCAGAAGCAAAATATTAAGATAATCTGGCATGGAAATATAAAAGCCATTAAACAAATGGCTTGCCACAAAAACAGACTGAAATTCTCGTGGAAAAATGATCCTTTCAGGGTCATCAAGCACAATAAATTTGAGGTGAGACTTATAAACCAAGGGCTAAGTTCCAGACGACTTGGTTCTTTTGACATAAATGTGTTAGGACACATTTTTTATTAAATGTGTCAGGACGTAAGTCAGGATATTGCATTGTGACAATTTATGCAATTTCTAGAGTCAGTGGACAAGGAAGGAATGCTGCTTTCTCATTTTATACTTGTTTGTTCTATATGTGCACTGTACATTTACACGGCAGGTAGCAAAAAATTACACAGAAAGAAACAATTAGTTTAGGCCAAGTCTGTCGGCCTGCAGTAATGCTAATTGAGAAACCTGGATACACGAAGGCCATGATAAAAATCATATTCCAGGATTTACAGAACCAGATGATCAGGGTGATCCTGAGAAAATTTTGAGCCCTTCATTTTCACAAGAAAAAAAATAAAAAATGCAACTAGTTAGGAGTACAGAGTAAAACTGAATCTTACTATCTTGAAACACTACTCCAATTCACTGTACTGCTTTGATTCTTTTGCAGAACAACTCATGATCTGCAAACTTCTCATTAGTATAGTTACAGGCAACTGAGTTAGATAAAAATATTATGGGCAGTCAGACAGGGCTGGGGGCAGGAAGGAGCCAGTGTAGAAGGCCAGATACCTTGCAGTCTTGGGGGAGATAGACACCTCCTGCTGTGAACCAGATCTCAAGACAAAAGGCCAAAAAAAAAAAAAGCATCCACAAAACTTGCTAAGGATAAACATCAGGGATTGAGATTCTATGTAGATCTCTGTCACTCTGAGGAAGCCAGGAGTCATTAACCCAACCCCCTAGACGAAGAGCTTCTGCTCTATATGCGTGCCCACTTGCTAAGTGACTCACTTCCTCATTTGTCCCCGATTTAATCAATTTTACCTGAGCAGTTAATATCACTGGTTGGCCATAGTTCTGTGCCCCTTCATGCCCAGCTTGTGAGTTCCCATGTTTTCCCCACTTTAGACCTGCCTCACTTTGTGATTTTGCTCTATGAAAAGTCCCTAGAAATGACGACAGTCTTTTTTTTTGTGGTACTGGGGATCGAACTCATGACCTTGCATTTTCCAGGCAGGTGCTTATGCCACTGAGTTAAATCCCCGGCGAAATGACAGTCTTTGGCAACCCACTCAGGACCCCTTCTGTCTCTCTTTCTCAGACAGAAGCTTTCTTTCACTGCATAAATACATTTTGCCCTTAACCTGTGTTGTTCCTAAAATCTATTCTTCAATTTTAGAGAACACGAACTCCTACCAGACATGTAGTAGGTCGGGAGTTTCCTTCCCCTCTGCGAGTATCACTAAAGGGACATGGCATGTGCTGTGTGCCCGCCCGCACTAGGAGGCGGGTGATGGGGAAACTGACATCTGCTCTTTGCTACCTGAAATTGGTCACATCTTTAGGGCAAGGGGCCACACTAGGAAAAAGTTGTTCTCCAGATTCTCTACTTCTTTTTCTCCTTGAAGCAGACTATGGCACTATGTTATTTATTTAGTTATTTATTTTTGGTACCGGGAATAGAACCCAGGACCTCACGCTTGCCACTGAGCTATTTCCCCAGCCTCTCACACCTTAAATTGTATCTTTGCCCAAGTGCTGAAAAGAGTTTAATTAAGTGTATTTGTTTCAATAAATCCCTCAGACAAACAAGCCTACTATAGAGCCGGTAAAGAATGTGAACATTAATTGCTTTTGAGATTAGCTACATTGAACTGTATTGTCACACAGTGATACCTTTTGTCTGTAAGGTATAAATAGTAGCTGTTTATATATCCAACTATTGCTACGTTTACTATGAAACAGTGCTCCTGCCCCAGTAGAGGAAAGTAACATTTTAGTTCCATTCGAAGAAATAGTGAGAGCACTTACCTACTTGAAAATTATTCAAAAATGAAACAGTGATATTTTACTTTACATTCCATAGTGTTTTTGGAACTCATAGCTTGATTATTTGTCTTCTTAATAAAAACATGAGGTAACTTAGGTTCAAATAAGATTTCTGATATGAGAAAGAGAAACAAAGAATCTAATAAAAAATTAAATTCATTGATAGATTAATTAAATTCCCTACCCACCCAACCCTGACTGAATCCATCCCCATGGGAGTGAAATTGGAAGATGAATTTGCTAATTAATGTTAATACAGTGACTAGCCCAATTAGAACAAACTCATGGAAGAAGAACCATTCCTTGGTGAGAAAGTTAGTACAACCGGGCCAGGGGAATTTTCCTAATAGGTACACACTCTTTGGAATAGATAAACTGAAATTCTTCTAAATTTGGTTTCATGTGCTAATGCCTGAGGTAACATTATGGAGAAATGTAAATCAAATATGAGATAGTTATCTGTAATCACAGTTTGATAAACTTCTGTCTCAAACTCTAGTCCTAAGAGAATGACATATTTTTTTTAGTTTCCTGATAACATATATTTGTGCATTGAAAGAACACTCAACCTACTCTAACTCCCATAAGACCAAAACATATTTTCATGAAATTTATGTTGTCTAATCACTTTTTAAATGCTTGACTGGTAAAGTTGATCGTGACAATTCGTTCTGCCCAGTATGGCTTCTGTTTTTCCCTCCAGTATCGTATTCCTTGCAATGTGACCCCTCCAACATCTCCTATCAAGACAAAAAGGACATTTCCTGACTTCTTGTAGTTTGATGGTCATGTTCCTTGCTTCAGCCATAGAAAGCAGGGTAAGTGAAGTAATCCAGTTCCAAAGGTTAGCTTTAAACAACCTCCATAGCTTCTGCTGAAGCTAACCTCACTTTTACTATGTATCTAGTGTAGGCTAGGCTTCTACAGGGTGACAATGTACAAGCAACATGGACAAGTCATCCCAGACAAGAGGCTACCCAAGTCAGGGTATCATAGCCATGTACTTTTTCAGGAGATAATCACTAACCATAGTGGAGTCCAGAGAAATCCAGAGGGATTACTCTCACTGAGTTGAGCTCAAAGAGATGATCTAAAAAATCACCACTAAGTAAATCACTTTTTATTAAGCGGCTAGGTATGGGATTCTTTGTTATATAGCAGAAGCTAACTGACAGAAATGCGTAGAGCTATTAATTTTCTTTAAAAATTGATGAGACATTGCTCATATTGCCCAATTTAGGATGATCACCAATAATTCTAATAGTTCTTATTTTTTGTCCTTTTTATTGTCCTTAGCTACTGTGCATCTTCGTAGGTAAAGAAAAACTTTTAATTTAGAAAGAAAGAAAGTAAAGAGCACACATTTAAATCCTGGCTTAATAATTAATAGTTTTAATAACTAATTTAATAGTTGACATGCCTGTGGTCTGAGTCTCACATCTCTAAAGTGGAGATTGTGTTGTTACGTATCTCCTTGGTTGTGCACGAGGACTCACTGAGGTTATATATCAAGCAGTCCGTGCATGTTTTCTTAAAATCTGTGAGCTTATTATGATAATTTCAGGACTTCCAAGTAATTTACCTTGAAGGATATAGCTGATATCTTTGTACAAGGTAAGATAGTATGGGTGAAAAGTGGCAGATGAATTTTACATAGTTAAGTACACATAGAATAATGTTATTTTCCTCAACTTTAAATGCATAATAGTTCTGTGTGCTCCATGCCCCCAATATTTCCATGTCCTTCAGCCTGAAACAGTGCCTAAAACAGTTGAGAAATTCAAATGCTTCTCATAGTTAACAATGGTAGTATGTGACAAGTACTACCTGTCTCTCCGTGAGAACACGTGAGATTTAAAGGTCGGTTCACATCTCTGCAAAGCAGTTCAAAAGCAATAAAAAGAGAAACATGTGCTCCGACTTGGAGCTGCTTGCTTGGGCTGTCAGAGACTACTTCCAAACAGGCCGTTTCTCATACATTTTGATGAAAGAAAAGAAATCATGACTTTTTTTGAAATGAAGACTGAGGTGTTAAGAGAAGGAAAGCGACAGGGACAAGGAGGAGGAGAGGGAGAGGAAGGGGAAAGTGAGAGAGGAAGAGAGAGACAGAGAGAGGATGATTTGCTGGTTCATATCTGTGTGAGACTCATGGGTCCATGGTATTGAATGTCAATTTTTAAAAATGGAGAAATGGGTTTCCCACAGTGTCTCATACACAGGCAGAACCCATTTTCTGGGTCAGAGAACTGGTTATAAAACAGGGTGTTAATAAGGTCCTCTTTGATTTTGTGGACAACGAGAGATGTGTTTAGCGGGAGACTTTAATGTTCATTTCAAGGTCTGGTTAATTAGTTCCCTTAACCAAGAATTTGTGCACATCTATTCGGTGCAAAATAGAAAAACCATATTGATAAATTTCTCACACATCTAGTATTGCACAGAATTATGTGTCATAGTGGATTTGATTCTTCTCCCACTGTGAATTGCTCCCTGGAAATTGCATTGGCTTTTTCAGGAACGCTGTTTGTATATAATAGGGCCATGAAAATGACTGATATTGAGCTTGTGGTCTTCAAGCCAAAGCCTTAAGAAGACTATGGGCTCCACAAGTTAGTCACTCTTTTAACTTCGGACAAGTCATTTAAACTTTCTGCCATTCAGCCGCCTTGTCTGCGAATTGGCGATGATGTTGATTACTTGGTCTAGTTACAGACGCCACAGTAGTACCTAACAGGCACACACGATATAGTTAGAGCGCTGGTCTCTTTCTGTCTAGCTTATTGCCCCCAAATGACAGCGGTTATCTTTCCACTCCAAACATAAATATACCCCTTAAAAAAACCCATTTCTTATTACTTAGTAGTGTCAGAAATAATTTCTGTTTCCAAGGCAGTGAGATAAAAGGTAGCACCAATTTTCTTTAGGGTCTTCTATTGGCATAGTAGTTTTAGATGGATTCAGGGAGACAGATTCTTGACTCACAATTGTATTGTGTTTAATCTTAGCTATTGTACCTGACAGGTATCCAAATTTGTGTCTTGCTATATGAACAAACTCTTCTTAAAGATTCACTTTTTATTGTAGGCAGTTAATTATGTATCATTTTGGGAACACAGGTGGCAACATTACTAATACATCCAGGTACTGCAAGAACAAAAAATACCCCCACCCACCTATCCACTCATATCCTACTAAATCCACGAGCCAAATGATACTTTTTAATATCCTTACAGGATAGAAGGAGAATTGACTATCAATAATTCCAACCACACTTAATATCCTCACCACTCTTGTCTATTTCAGATATAACAGGCCAACAGTCATACACAAACAAAAAATGGTTCCTTTGTAGAGTGAACAAAGTTACTGGGAAGGTTTTAATTTACAACTGCAAACTCTCAAATCCACAGAGAAGTATCTCTCTTTCATGAATAAAACAATAATAAATTCTAAAACACATGTTGGTTGTAATAAAAGATTTTTCACTTTGCCCATTTGTAGTACTTAGAATTTAAGAATCAAATAAATAAATGTTTATTCAAAATGATTTTATTTTCTCTATACTAATGTAATTTCTTAGCATGATTTCACAAACAAATGCACAACTTTAAGATAAAACCTTGACTTTATACTATTTGTGATCATAAAATAATTCCTACTTTCAGAGTCTTAAACAAGTTATAGTTTTTTCTGATTTCTACCTCCCATCATATTCTAATTGCATGCGAATATGATGTAGGCTTTACTTTAATTACCTAAATTTATATGAAATTTGCCTGAATTATAACAAATGTTGAGAAACTGCTATTTGAAATGTTTAATGTACTATAAAATTTTTATACATATAGAAAAACAGAGGAAAAGTATACGAAGAACACTCATTTAAAGATCAAATGGACTCAACAAATATGTGGTCTTTTGCAATTAATTTTCCTAATATTCAATATTTTAAAATACATAATATTTATATTTATAAAGAGTGAGATTCTTCACAATGATATCAGAACTGGGTATTATATGACTTCACTTTTTGGCCTCATTTTAACTACAGGCAGAACAATGGAAAATAAAACAATATTTCTCTTCCAGTTTTCAGATGAGATGAGTCTCGCAGTGAGTTTTTCTTATCAAGTGTCTTGCTAATGGCATATTTCTGCAGTAGCATCAGAGTGCTCTGGCGGCAGATCAATATGACACCAACTAAATATAGATTTACTTATGCGGTAGACTAAAAGGAGCCATGCTGGACAAATGAGTAAATAATGTCTCTCTTAACAAGTTTATAATTATATATTTATTATATAAGCTTTTCCACAAATAGCTCCAAGGAGCTATTACAAACCATGCCTAAATAATGCTCATTCTGACGATCAAACCAAATACTAGGGGCAGCCTTGGGGCCAGAGCGTGCAGTACCTCAGGGAAACAAACCAGTGGGAGCCATACACAATACTGCATCTGTCTCCTTCTTGAGAAGAACATAGGGACAAACGAGGTTATCAAAAGCCTGTTTGGAGAGGCCAGGAAAACCTAAAGAAAATCATCTGTCTTGGGATATTTGACAAACTGTATAGATAAGGAAGGAGAAGTGCTCCATGTATATTAATTAGACAAAGGTATAGCATATAAATTGAATGTAAATGATACATAAAATTGGTACATATTACATAGCCACTAGAATATTATCCTGATAAAATATTAAGCAACTAGTTTGAGCTTCTTGACAGAGAAAAGAGCAAAAAAGAAAAGGGGAAAGGAGAGGCCTTGACTTTGGTCTCCGTCTTTCCACATTTTAATGCTTTCCCTGGATGTTCCTCCTTCATGGAACACTTTCCCACCTTAGTTGTCTATGAATTTTAAAGATGTACAACAAATATAATTACCTTTCAAAATTTTCCCTAATTTTGGAAGCCAGAGAGTCCCCTTTTCTGCGAACTGCAGTAGAAGCTAACATTCAGTAAGACCTTACAATGTCAATAAGTTGCAATGGCAATAAGTTTTCTTTAATGTTTTATCTTAGCTGTCCAAAACACACTGAGTAGGCACTTAGTGCCTATTCAGAGATGAGGAAACCTAGGTTTTAGTGCCTATTCAGAGATGAGGAAACCTAGGTTTTAAGACGTTTAAAGGTACACCTCCTAGAAGTTTTTGTTAGGGCCTTTCACAGAAATAAGCAGGAATTATGTCTTTTTTGGCCAGTTAACCTGGAATAAGAAGCTCCTCAATAAATGCTGAGTGAATGTGACTTGCCAATAATTTCTTTCTTCTATATACCAGAAAAAACAGCAGTATACAAAAATTTGCTAATATCTGTGAATCGGAAAGGCAAGTCATAAGTTTCATATTCTCTAACACTTTGGGTCACAGAATATGAGTGATTTCATCTCAAATGTGGTTGCTAAAATAATAAACCATAGAGATCATGCAGTTCAGGTCTTTTTACAGACTGGCATGTGGAAGTCCCCAGAGCAGAGCGGAGGCATTTTCTTAGCCGTACACAGTCGGTAGGGAGCTGGGATTGTAGCCCAGTCTGGCCAGTTCCCTGTTCCATGGTCTTTTTCTACTCTCAGGCACATTGTCACATCAGGTGTTCTGTCACTAAGTACTGCTGGCGGTCCTCACCCAAGGAGGAAAGACAGTGCTTTGAGAACATTAAAACTTTTTAATTAGAGAGGACATAGGCTCTATTTTTTTGAAAACATTATCTACTGCCTTATGAGGATGCCAAATGCCATCTGTCACCTGGCACTCCCAGAGTTGACTGTCTCTGGGAGTCCAACAGATAGAATTTTGAATCATTTACCAAGTAGACATATATCCTGAGACAGATTACTTAACAGTTCATGAACCATGGTTTTCTTTCTTATCAAATGGAAATAGTTGTTTTTACTCCATAGAGCTAGTGGGAGGATTGGAAATATGTGTATGTTAAGATTTACTTTCTTAATCCTCAAAGTTACTGTGTGTTTCAACATGTATCCAGGATTTGTCTTCATAGGAGTGGTGAGATATTCATACATGAAAATGAATATCATGAGGGGAGAATCATGTATTGGCCAGCTTCCTGCTTTTGAGGCAAAATACCTGACATGTAATTTAAAGGAGAATAGTTCATCTTGGTTCATGGTTTTGGGAGTTTCAGTCCATGGTGCACTGCCTCCCAGGCAGAAACATCAAGGTAAGTGGATGTGATGGAGGAATGTACTTGCCTCATAGCAGCCAGAAAGGAGAGAGAACAAGGAAGAGACAGAAGGCCAGGAAGGCGGTTGTCTTAGTTACTTTTTACTCATTGCTGAGACAAAATACCTTATGCCAAAGTTGGGAAAGGAAAGGTTTATTTCTTACAGTTTTTGGAGGTTTTTTAGACCACACTCAGTTGGCTCCAAGGCAGGGTGGCTGGGCGAGGCTGCGTTCATGGCGGCTGCAAAGAGCAAGGCAGAAAACAGCAAGAGAGAGAGAGACACTCCTTCTTCCTGCCATGACATCACATTCTGGCTCTACCCCTAGGCAGGTATAGCACTCACACCCCCAATCCAAGCACTAGACAGTGAACCAATCACAAATGCATAATGCAAATGCATGAGGCCTGGGGGCCACAGACATAAACCAAGACAATGGTAGAAACAGATGTCCCTCTCAAGTCATGCCTCCCTACAACCTCTTCCTCCAAGTGGGTCCCACCTTCTAAATCCATCCAGCTAGGAATGTTATCAGTTGATGAGTTGGCACCTTCATGATCCAGTCATTTACTGAGCTCCACCTATGAACACTACTGTATTAGGAATCAGCCCTCAATTCTTGAGTCTTGGGGGACACTTTATATTTAAACCAAGACAAAAGCGTATTATCATAGATCCTAGAAACAGGAGGCAGTGCCACCACGAAGGACACATGGTGAAACACCAGGACCATCAAGGCAGCAGAAGGGGCGAGAGCATAGGTATGAGGAAGGGCCTGGGCACGAGTCTTTACTGTGGTTTGCATGTGAAGAATGAGCAAGGCAATACAGGCATGTCAAGCAATCCTAGGGCTGGATAAGTTGAAGGATTTCCATGGACTTTGGGCTTTAAGGGACTGCAATGTCTGTAAATGTCTGGTACTGGTTCTAGAGTGGTTTAGGACAAGAGAATTCTGGCCAGACCTGTGAAAGTCCGATAGAGGATGCAGGGATTTTCTACCCTTGGGAGGCGTAGTCTCTACAGAATTCATTCTTAACATGTCCAAATGTCATGAATACAAAAACAAAAAAGCAACACAGGTAACACACTAATCTTACTAGAAGACTAAAGGAAAACTACTTAGCATTGCTGGCTCACAGCTCCCTGTTATATCATGGTCTGGCCTACAGTGTGCGGTGTAAATGTGGAATGCGTTTTTCACATTATTGAGAAAGGAACACAAGACCAAAAGAGTGAAGGAGAAAACCTGCATACTCTTATAACAAGGTATTTCCAACATCATATTCCCACTCAGCCTCTTCTGTTGGGTGACTTGTTTCCCTTTATTTTAGAAATACGAATTCCTAGGGAATACAAATAGGTTTCATACTTGCATTGTAAGATGCCCTCAGTTAACTCTGAAATTTGTGACTTGATGATTCTTTATTTGTTCTGTGCTCTGCCATGAATGTTCAATAACACTGCTGGTCTTTACCTACTAGATGCCAGGGACACTAACACACACAGAAACCTGATGATTAATAATGTCTTCAGGCATTGGATGTGTCCTCTGGGGCAGAGTAACCCCCCCTTCTGCGTTGCTAAGCAGTATTTCACACAACTCATTTAATTCTGGATGCTGAAAGTCTTATCATTTGTATTCAAAATAACTTCTAATGATGGCAGAGTGGCATCCTTCTTCCTGGTCTCAGCGAGGAAAATGAAGTTACAAAGCATAGTGAGCTAAAAGGCAAATGCGAGACAGACCATACTAGATTCTGGATGAAAGAACAGTCATGAACTCCTTATAAGGTAAATTAAAATATATCCAGGTGTACCTATGCTTTGCAAGTCCGGGTACAGACTTTATCAACCTGTCCTAGCTGTCCTTCAGTGAGGAGAGAAAGGAGGCCAGTGAATGTTTCCTGCTTTCCTCACCTGCCCGAGCCTTGCGCGCAAGAAAACTTACAAAACAAACAGGTAGCTCAGCGTTTCATTTGCTTGTTTTCTTAAGCAAGATGGATACCACAGATGTAGACAAGCACTAAGTTGACTAACATCAGTATTGGATGCAAAAACAGGCAGAGAGCATACTGACCATTTGAGATTTGCTATAATAAGACGGGCCAGCTGTTCACGAATAAGAGAACACGTGCCTGAGGACATCAAGGCCAAGCCCGAATCCCTTGACTTCTCAGTACTCATGTTTGTTGGAATCTGATTAGCAGTGACTCTGAAACTATGCAGGTAAAATGAGGGAACCAAATGGAAGTTTGAAAGAGAAAAAGAGATGCAGAGACAGGACCACAAAAAAAGTGCATGTAATAGAAACTTTTAGCACACAATAAAGTACTTTCATATGACATTAGGCTTGTCTGCATATTATCCATAGTTACTGAATATTTCATTCGTATTAAGGAAATGAGCGCTATACCTTACCCAGAGGTGAGGATATTGAATTTAATCTATGTCAACATTAAAATTTTAAATTTAAATACCTTTCAAATTCTTAGTTTATTAAGTCATGGCATATGCATAAATCAAGAGATGTATAACAAGTAAATTGCTAATAAAAGAAATATTCATTGAATATATGCATTGATAACATAGCACTGGACAACACAGAGTGGATTGTATAAGACCAGGGTAGCTTATATTCTACAATAGAGGGTATAAAACTAGAACCTAATTTATTCCAGTTGACAGAATTATAAAACCTTCTCTCCCAACCTACTCATGTGGTTCAAACAGCAAAGATAACCAAAGTAACACATTTGAATAAAACACCTGAGTTTCATGTTTGCTTGAAAAATAGAAAATTCAAGGCTATTATAAATTCAAACCTATGGGAGTTATTGTTTCTGTAACTATTATAAGTGCTAGTGGTGTTTCACAGAGTCCGAAGTGAAGGTAAGCCTAAACTATTTAGAATAGTGGTGGAAGAAAAAGGTCTTTGGATTTTTATCACTAGTGATACCCTCTCAGTTCAAAATGGACGATTTAATCAGAGAAGGGCTTTGATTGGCGGATTCTGTTCTTGCACATTTTCAAGCTTTAGTTGGCACCCCGAAGCAATAACACCTTAAAACTCTAAACCTGAGGTAATATATTTGCTTCTCATTGTGTGGAATGTACATAATTCTTCAGCACTGCCCTGATTCTCTTGAGGATTAGGTACACTTTTATTCACATTTGTTTTTGGTTTAAACTGAGTAGCTAACCTTTTTGTTTATCAGCTTAAAGTATTTAGGTATTACAGAAAGCTGGCATTTTGTATATAGAAGGATTTGCCTAAGTTTTGCTTTCTGTTTGCCTGTTTTCTTTTTTATTTGAAATGTTCCTTAAACCTATCCCTTTTGAGAAAAAAGAGAAAGAAGATAAAAACCTGAAGCAATTATTCTCTTCAGTGTCTTAGTAAATTTATTGGACACACGTTAAATACGTGATGTAAGTAAGTTGGTAAGAACTGAATAAATCTGCATATTATTGCACCTCTCTCTGGTTCCAAAGAAAGTAGTGACCAAAAAAAAAAGTATTTAAAAAATTAAAAATTCATAGAGACTAATTAGTAAAAAAATTAAAAACAGGATAATTATGAGACATGCAGCAGGAGTTGAGGAGTTCCAACAGGCGTTTGACAGGGATTTCAGAATAAAAAGTGGCAACCACAGCAGAGAAGAAATTTAGAGAGTTACTAGTTGAGAATATTCCAGAAATAAAGTGCAAGTCCTGATACTGAAAGTAATTGTAGTGTTAGGAATATCATACCTGACCTAACTCTGCATGAAAATAATTTAGAATTGAGACAGCAATTTCTAATGTTGTGTTAGAGAGACTGCCAGCCCAAGGTTTAAAATTAATGGGTATTGTCTTTCAAGTGAAAAGCACTGTAATAAATGCACTACCTTAATATTTATTACGGTGAATCTAAGGACAAAGGAGATTAAATATGACACATCATTTATTTTTTACAAACCCTGGAAAACAACAGGAAGTAATAATTTGAGATAATGTAATTGTGTAAAGCTTTTTCATTGTTTTCCAGAAGCAATATAAATGCATTCTTTCAGAGACTGTATTCACAATCATTGTGCTCACATGTTCTCAGTTCTCATCGTTACTTTCTTTTATTTTATGGAATAAACATGATCTAGTAAAACTAGGATCTGTTTAAAAAGAAAAGAAAATGAATTCCAGAATCATAAACATAGGTTCTACTAATGAACTTATGTAATGAAATGTACAAAATCCATTTAATCCCTCACTTAAGGGACATTTAAAATTATAAGAGCCCACACACAGAGCGTGACCTGAGGCTATCTGATCAAGGCAGCTGGTGATTTTTTTTTTTTTTTTAACTCTATCTTCTTGGGTGATGTTGGAAACAGGATCATTTTCTACGTCTCCTGGAGAGTTGCATTTTAATTTCCTATTGCAACAGGAAAGGAGTCCTGATTTCCAGGGCCTTGCTTCTGGTTCTCTCTAGCAGACTGGGCTGCCTTCTCCTCTCCCAACTCCTGGCTCTGCTGAGGTCACCTGCCTAAGCCCTGTGGTTGAGACCTCTCCTCTGCACAGCATTTGCCTCTGTCACCCCACCCAGCTTTGCATTCATAAAGGCTAAGATCCCTCCTGGCTCTCCCATTTCCTTGTCTCAGCAAATGATGCTATTTCCTACAACTAAGAGGACTGGTGAAGTTTATATCAATATTATTTCCTTGGGGCCAGGGATTTAGCTCAGTGGCATAAGCACCTGCCTGGCAAGTGCGAGGTCGTGAGTTCAATCCCTGGTACCCACACACACAAAAAAATATTATTTTCTTTAGCTCTCAATATACCAAAATATACAAATGTGCATGCTAGAAACACTAAGAAGTTACAGAGTTTTAAGGAATGACCCCTGTTTTGAAGGCATTAACAATGTAATGGAGCAAAAAAGAATTCACCTAAGGAGAAAAAAAAAAGTAAAATTTGAGCGACATGGCAATAAGTGCATGCCTGAGCAATGGTGAAATTATTATTAACTGTTTTAGAGTTCACTATTCCTAGAAATTTTTGTCCTGTCTGGCCACTGTCATGGTGATTCTTAATGATGATTTTACTGATTGGTGGATGCTTATTAGGAGTCTCCAAATGCAAGTAGGTGAATGACCGGGAGATATATTTAGTAACTTTGTCATAGTTTTCACATAAGAAGGAAGTTTATGCATGAAAAGAAAGAAGGAAAAGGCAATGCATAAATTACCTCCCCAAAGATGTTAAAGATTTTGTTGCGGTGGTATTTTGTTTTCTGGAAAATAGTAGCCTGAACTAGAAAGTTCCCTCCACTACTAAGGGTTCCTAGCAGAGCTGACTTCCTGTTTTTCGTTACTGACATGGAAAGAGCCCTGACTCTGTCTTCTCCCTCAGCACCAATGTCAGCATATTCAGGAGGTGATTCATTTCTGTCACCCTATTCACAATCAGCCTCAGCATTCTACCCTGTAATGCATCACTGTCAGACCCCTGACTTCTTGATATCTCTGTCCCTGTGAGACGCCTGGAGATCAAATCACACCTGATAGCCCGGAGCCAGAACACCCAGGCCCAGGAAGTGGGCCAGGAACAGCACATGCTCTCTGCTAACTTCCCTGACAGCCTTTGACAATGTTGCAGTTTTTCAAAGAGCACCTTAATTTATTTGATGTTAATCACTTTGTTAGGTCCTGTAATGGAATCAGTCAACTGTCAAGTGCTGCTGCTTCTGTGTCACTACCTTTTTCTTAGGGCCCTGCTAGTGGTCCTCACCAGGCTTTCTTAAGGCCCTGGTCATCTCACAGCATTTCCTCCACCATCTCAACTTTGTGTTTCAGACCCAGTGTGCCTGCAGAGTGATCCTGGCACTCACACTGATACCATAAGAACCCCCAAAACCATTTCATCTAGTTAATTTTGGATTCTAGTCAATCCAAGTCACCCCCAAAACCCACATCTGCCAACTCCATGTAGTGAGTTAATTTTTTACAGCCGTGTAAACTGTCATGCCCTCTTCTTAGTTTCTCTCCTATCTTGTTCCTGTGCTGTTGCCGTTACTTGGCTTTTCTCCCCCATCACACTGTTAAACATTCCCAACATAGATATCCCGAGGTGAGCTATTAGGACACAGACCATCGTCATGTCCAGCCACTTCTCTTCACTCGATCTATCCTGTGATAAGATTTAATGTCCTGCATAAGTTGAAAATGAAGTTCCAGGCCCATTGTCGGTAGATCATGGGCTTTCCATTGCTCAGAGATTTGAAAATAATCTTTTGTTACATATTCTCATTTGCTCCACACAGGACCCGCAGTTTACTAATCCCAGTCATTTGGCTGGGCTGACGCAGCGATCCTAACTTTGGTCCCAGTGCTATATTTTCACCAGCTGAGCGAATGGCCTCAGGTACACATTTGTAACCAGTGATAATGATGCATTCAGGCATTCTTGTGGCTGAAATAGACTCTAGATATAATGCAATCCAATTCCTCATTTTACAGCTAAGTCTCTAAAGAACAGAGAGATGAAGAGACTTGCCCAAGGCCACTCAACTTGTTAAATGTGTATATTTAAAATATTCCTTTTAAAATTTCCTTCCAGAAAATTAGATTTCTTTAGCGTTTCCACAGAGCATTTCCTGAAGCATGTCCAGAGGAAAATTTCTAGAAACATCTAGAACATTCTTAAGGTAACAGAAAACCTGCCTTTCAGTTTTTATGTGTACTGGAAAGGATCGCTGGAGCAGAAAACAGGAAGAGGAAGGAAAATGAATTGAGTACCTACCTATCTACAAGCACAGGTTCTATAGACCAGGGATGATGAACCTCTGTGAGTTTCCAACGCTATAGACAGCCCACTGGCACCTAAGCCATAGGTTCGCCACCACAGGTATCAACCAATGAGCAACAGCATGTATCGAGGGTTTCCCTGCGCCAAGCGCTGTTCAGAAAACTTTACATAGATTATTCATCCACTTACTACTCAAACAACTAAATGTGAACATGTTTTTAGAAGACGTATTCCTCCTTTTACAGGAATCAAAAGTGACAAGAAGTATTCTTGTGAGATTCTCACAAGAATCTGCGCTACCTTTCCCACAGCAGTCTGGCTATCGTTCTGAGGAGGTTTTAGTATTTCATGTTTATAGACTGGAAACCAAAGCTCACCAGGACTGTGTGGATAAAGTTGGGGAGGTATGTTCTGAACGTTTGTCTGCCTCTTTCGAGTCTGCTGTGCAACTCCTCAATGTATTGATCAAAACGTGGTGACCTAAGGCATTTTGAAAGTCACCCTTAGTATCTTGAATCAATATGCACTACATTCCTTATACTTTGACTTCTCCCTCCTCTTTTTCACTTTCTCTTTCTCTCTCTCTTTCTCTTGCTCTTTCTCCCTCTCTCTATGTCATGATGGATAGATGAGATAAAGTTTAGCAATTACATGAGGCCTGGCAAAGTTCTTCCTACACTGGGATGAAGGGCATATGGGGGCACTTCTCCCCAGGTATCTAACGTAGCTGCTGGCACAAAGGCCGCTGAACAAACAGGCTGCAAATGAGATTATAATGGCAGCCTGGCATGTCTCTGCCCTAACCTCCATGGTGGGTTGGATCTACCACCCTGTCTGAATCAGGAAAGAGTTTCCTGTGGGCCATTGTCAGGAGAAAGTCCTCCATCTGTCCAGTGGTGGTCTTCACAGCAGCTCTGCCAAAGGACAGAGTGAGAACAAAGATTTAATCAGAATTCACTCAAGTACTACAGCTTCACAGTGTGAATCCCAGCTTCTGCAGGGGGTTGAACAAACAGTCGCGCTATCACCGTGGCCTTACACTTACACTGTGGAACTTGTCACAGTGAAGAGCAGTGAAATCTCTTATGAGATGTGTGTTAGGGTGTTGCTGTTTAGGAGGCTGATCTGCAACACCTGTCTCTGAGATGCTTAGCCGTGAGTGCATTGTGATTAGAGATGGGTGAGGAGCCGCTGCGTGTCCCCAGCTTTATTTCCTCTGCCAAGACAGACACAGCCCCAGTTCTGCTATATAGAAAATATCTTCTTAAATCTGGCTTGTATGGTTTCATGTAGGGGGTTTGTGCCTAATCTTATAGTCTGAAGATTGTTTCTCATTAACATCACTTGAATTTGAACTTATTTTTATTACTTTTCCCCAAGTGATATCTGTTCCCTAATTTGATTGAATCATTTTCCTGCTTTATTTCCAAGAGTGAGAGAATGTTATTATTGTAATGACCTTAAAAGATTATTGCTTTACCAACAAAAAGGGAAACGAGGGCTCTCCTGGACTGTATTGTAGAACTCGCCTTCTTCTTAGTGGACTACAGGCATTTGGACACTCACTATTTAATTTGTTATGGTTTATCATATGCAACTGGTGAGTGGGTGAGTGTCATTTTATGGGTTGTGAGTTTAAGCTGTCAGACCTGGGGTGAAATTCTTTATAATTATGGTGCCAGAAAAAAAAATGCAACAGCTGAGACAGCTATTTACATTGATTATATTTTAGGACATAGAATTAGATCAGTGCTAGATCTCTTGCCGTAGAACAGTGATTTGTGTTTTGTAGGGTACAATTAAACTCAAAGCATTGTTTTTCTTGCAAAGGCATCTGCATAAAAAGCAACATTCTGAGACGTGTGTCAACATTTTAAATGCGCAACATCAGCCACAAATATTAGGTCTGGAGGGAATAAGCCATTTTTTTTTAAACATAGCTAAAATTTTACAATTCTTGGTAAAATATTCTACTCATTATTTTGATGCTGAATGTGTGCTATCAAGGATGGCAGAAGAAAACTTACAGGCTAGACACATAATAATAATTTGCCAAAGCACAGATTGTCTGTTTTGTTTTTAATTATTGTTGTGGATTGAATTCTGTCTCCTAAAGATTCATAATTTGGAGCCCCAGCCTTCAGTGCGAGTGGAGACAGAACCTTTCTGGAGGTAAAGGTTACACGGTTAGAGGAAGTTTTAAGGCTGTTTCCTAATCCAAATTGGGCTGGTGCTTTTTATAAGAAGAGATACTACAGAATCTGTGCTCTTTGCTACAGTAAAGACACAGGAAGAAGGCAACTGTTAGAGGGTTAGGAGGAGAACCCTCTCCCAAACTGAATCCCACCTGCAGCTTGACCTTAGGCTTTTAGAATTTTGAAGAAAATAAGTTGGTTTGCTTTGCTCTGCGGTACCCAGAATTGAACTTATGGCCTTTCTACTGAGCTACACCCCAGATCTTTTTATTTTTATTTAGAGACAATGTCCCACTAAGTTGCTCATATTGGGCTCAGACTTGAAATTTTGTTGCTAAGCCATCTAATCTGTAGCATGTTGTGGTAGTTCCAGAAGACTAATGGTATTATCAAGTATCCTTTCCTAAAGTTCAAAGCTTGATACTGCTTGGCAGCAGACAGAGGATAAATCAAAATATGGAGATCTAGACTGAGGTTTGAAGGGTGAAGATCTCTGGAAGTGGTGGGATTTTTCTAAATACTGAGGAGGGTGTCAAGGTGATAGTATTTCATGGAACTGGCTTCAAATATCTCTACTCCTTCAGGCCACTCCATCTTCCCTATATTCTCACTAATAGCCTTAACAATTTCCTCAAGTGTTAAAATCCCCGAGTCTCTACATCATTTGATATAGAAGGGTAACAGCTCACAATTATTTTTATTCCATAAAAAAAGAACATCCATCACTCAAATTTTTTATCACCCATTTCATCATTTATCAGACATATCATCATGCGTCTGACTAAATCCACAGGTGCCTTAGCACAGGAAAGTTAATAAAAGTCTCTCCCTTTTAAATGGCATGTATTTCCTACTTTTCATTTACTGGAGGGTAATGTTCCAGAGATGAAATAGAAGGTCTTCTTCAGTCAAACAGAGCTGTGTGGCAGTTACAGAAATGAACTCAAACAAAAAAGGGCACATTTAAGAAACACCTGGTAAGGTTATGCAGAGTCTCATAACACCAAGTGTTTTTGACAAGCAGTCTGAAGTCCACTAATCACTTGGGTAAAATTCTTCAGCTTGTTCCACTTAATTCCCAGTCCAGCAGCAATTTGACTTGACAGCTTTGCTATAGTCCTGGGGAGAAGCCGATACAAGGCAAGACACAGCCTTGAAGGTAAAAGGTCACTCTTGAGATTCTAAAACCAACGAGCATTGTACAACGAAATTTCCTATTGTTGCTTTTGGATGTACTTCAGTAGAAGATCCTTTAAAAAAAAACCTAGTTTCTTGCTCAGAAGTTTCAGATCAGTGACAGTCGACAAGAAGTAAAGGTACAATATAACATCTTTCTATAGCAGGCCCTTGACTTTGTGGTTTTCAAAATGCAGCTGGGTTTGGAAACATAATTGTAGAGCCTATTTATCTATAGCCAATAAAAATTTTTAAAAATTTCCTACTTGGTCAAAAAACTGTAAAAGTTATCCTTGTGCTCTAGACTCTAATTAAATAATAAACAAAAATAACCCCAAAATATTTTTCTAGTTAATTATGGGCTGGAGTGTGGCCCAACATTCTCTCTCTGATAATGACAAAATCTACTCCACTAGTGACAGCATGTCTCAAAGTCTATCTCTCTTTTTACTAGAAAGAATGCTGTGGATCTCTATTTTAACCTGTCAGCATCAGAAAGAAATTTGTTTTTATTGCATCAAAATTCCTTCAGCACACTGAGTCAACTTTCAAAGCATGAAGTGGGTTCTGGCTTTGGGCCATATCTTCCGAAAGTCCACACCTAACTCTCAGGTCAACCCTGCATTATAGCTGCTGTGGGATCCTACTTTTCCAAAACTGAATGTTAGTCTCTTGCAAAATACAACTCTTTTTGTGAGTTCTATGATGGAGTCTTTTTGGCATGTTTCTCAGGACTGTGAGATACACCTGCAGGGGCTCCTGCGATGGCAGCTGATCTAGATGTCAGTGGAAGCTGCACTGCAGTAGCCAAGCATTCCCTCTTGTGTATCTCCTGGCTCTTACTGTGTCTTGCAGGTATTGCACTGAGTTGTTTATTTGCATGATCTCACTTAATCCTCATGACGGTCCTGTGTAGTAGTAACGTTAGCATGCTTATTTTATAGACAAAGAGGCAAAGCATTTGTAATCATGCCCAGGTCATTTAGAACAATAATGTGGACATTTGTGTAAAGATTGACTCTTACAAAGGGAAAGTCATTATTTAAATATGGAATATGTTTTGAAAAAAATTGTAACTGCCCATATTTCTGACCCTCAAGGATAGAACTGAATTATTCCTATAATCAAAACTACATCTTTTGGGCCAGAGATTTAGCTCAGCAGCTCAAGCCCTTGCCTGGTAAGCATGAGGTCCTGAGTTCAATCCCCAGTACCAAAAAACAAAACTTCATGCTTGTAATCTTAAGGCAATTTAAGTTACTGGGGTGGGTTGAGAAGAGGCTTGTACATGCTTTACCTAGGAAGAGATGGTTGGAGGAGCAGGGAAAGGAGTTAGAAACCCCAAGGAGGTCTGAATTCTTTTGGGGACCACAGATATGGTACTTTTTAGAGGACATGGGGACCCCAGTACTCATTACCACTGCTACCCTATTCAAAAGAGACAAATATGGAAAAACTCTCTAAGAAGGTTTGAAAGAATAAAGCTTTAGAAGTCACAGCCACAGGTGCCTGTGATTAGATACTTTCTACATACACAAGCACATGAATATACACAGTCTCACATATAGAGACGCATACACACAGATATAACATGCATAGAGCACACATACACATACAAATACAGGATGCTTTGTTTAGTTTGAATTTCAGATAAACCACACTCCTTTGGTATAATTATATTCCATATATTATATGGCATATACCTATTCTAAAAAAATTCTAAATTATCTGAAATTCAGATTTAACTGTGATTCTTGTACTTACGTTTGCTGAATCTGGCAATTTGACTAAATATGTGCATATTTTTATGCTTATACATGCATACATATACATGTACATATGCATGCATGCATTTTAGTCTATATACCTATAAATCCAATGATACATATTTCTCTGCTCCTAGTGAGGTTAGCACTCTCTCCAAAATGTGTGCCTATTTACTCTATATTTCCCATATGTCAAAGTACTATTTGTCATTCATCCTCAAAGTTGTTTTCTTACTAGATCATAGGCTCCTTTATGACTGTGACATTACAGACTCAGAACCTCAGCACAAAACACATCCAGTGAACCAAAGAACACAGAATACACACTAAACCCTCATCAGAATTTGGCCAATAGCTCAACCTAACTCTAAAGGGCAGCTAGGAGAGTCCAGCTGTGGATAAAAGCAGGAGTCAGCAACTGAAAACCATTAAAGAGATAAAGGGCCTGAATGTGAAGACCTCATTGTGTGACAGAAACAATTAAACTCATGCCAGTGTTTTTATCTCTGCGATTTTGAATAAGTATTTTAAGATACTGGTAAGGTCAGCTCCCTAGGTAATGGTAATTTTGCACATAGGAACTTTCCCACACCGCAACCAGCCAGCACTGTGACCCCTTCAGGGATGGCACACAGTTCCCAGGTTTTGTTTTATGTGTGACAGTGCACTCAACACGTTTCCCTCTGCCTGGAGTTCTGTTGGTGTGAATGCCGTTTGGAAATGTTTATTTTCTCCCAAAGCATTCAAACCAGGGGATAGAAGAGAGGCCAGAAACGGAAGCCTCTACTCGCCCCACGTTACATTACTGGCAGTTTAAAATTAGAGCCTCCCCAGCTTCCTTAAGAAATACTATATTTTTCACCTTTGGTGTCTGTGATTAAGTAACACTCACTTTGCGCAGCTCCTGTGGTGACATAGCTCCATTACAAAGGCCTCCTGTGTGGCACTCGGGTCATTAGAAACTACACAGATGATTAGGGAACAGTAGCAGAGCTGCTAACAAACCCTTCGAATTAGGGTTTCCTTACTAATTGTGGCAAAGGATAAAGATGGAACTCATGATGGTTTCAGGGCTGAATAAAATAGATAAGGTGGAAGGTTACACACACACACATGCACACACACACACACACACACACACACACACACGGGCAATCTCACAATACTGACTGCATTTCTCAGAACGTTTTTCCCAGAGTGGTCCTGGCTGAACTGCCTGATCTCAGGAATTAGAGTTATTTTTTTCTGGATTCTGCAAGTTCTTTGGGTCATTTCACTCGACACACTCAGTCCACATGTGTTCAGAGATACAGGTTGAGCAAGTTGCTGTCCCATGCAGAAGCGTTAGCTTCTCATATGTCTCTATCCAGACCTGCACCCCTGAATTGGGGCTCAGACTTAACTACAACCCGAGATGAAAACTGAGCCCCATTGGTGGGCACAGCTGAAAAGGGCATCTCCTGCCCTGTGCTGTGTGCCAGCCCTGCAGACTCCCTTCCTTGCTCAGGCTGAGGGGAGACTTTGGCCTAAGTCCGTGATGGTCAAGCCACATTCTTATAAAGGAGGCACACACACTCCGTAACACCCACATAGTGTTTGTCTTGACAACACGAACATTTAGTCTGTTTGTCCTGAGCTCCTCACAGCCTGAGAAACAGGCCCATATTTTACCGGTACATTGACTAATCTTTCAGCGGAAATCTGACTTACATGGGAAGTGATTGACTATGTGGTGCCCTTTCCCCTGAGCTAGTGCTAAGCCCAAACCCCAGCTGTACTCTTGGCATTCCATCTTCCCCATGACGTAAAAAACGAGCAGCCCAGCAGTCTGGGCTGTTACGGATCCCATGGCGCTTTTAGGAAGACCAGAGGCTTTAGCCTTACCATGTGGCAAAATGCCAACTGGGAGACCAAAGTTTCAACTACTCCAAATCCTTCCCTGCTTTATGGATCGTTCTGTTGTGTGCCTCAAAGATTAACTAGCATGCAGTGGGGCTCATTTATCTGTTAACACATTTTTGTTTCCCCCAGGGGTGGCTGCATTTCAGCAGTGCATTTAACCAAACTCTGAATAAAATATTGTAGAGCAGGAGTAAATAAATGCTAATAAAATAAAAGAAAATATTTGATGATCAAGGAGGCATTGTCTTGTAAACACACTTTTTAAAAATAAAAACGGCATAGTTGTGAATTGTGGAGGCTGAAGCTAAGAGTAACATACGAGGATAGAAGTGATTTTGGTGCTAATTACACGTCTTCCCAGTTAAGTTGCAAAAGGATATTTTTCATATGGATCTAGCCTGCAAACTTCTATTCTGCACATGAAAATATTTGTTTCACATGAGTATCATTTTTCTATTATCTAGGTTTGGTTCCCAGATGAGTTCTGTATATACTCTATTCATTACCTCTAGCAGTTCCCTTTGGAGACTTCTTTCTGTATCTCCAACTCTGAAAAGGAACTTCCTCTGGGGAGCTCCACTGCCCCCAGTCATTAATAGAAGAGACAAGAAGTTTTGGGGCTGCATGGATTGGATTTATATGAATGGACTTCTGTGCTTCCTTCAATCTGGCCCCCAACCTACCTTGCTTCAGTGTTTTTTGTTCCCTCTTTAGTCTAAGCTTTATTCAAATGATGACACACTAGACCTGCAGACTGTTTCAGAGACTTCACTGGCTCTCCCAGATCACTGCAATATAAGTCAGAAGACATACTCAGTTTCCTGCTTTACTGTGTATCTTGCCAGTGCCTCAACTCAAACTCAACATCACTTCAAGTCATGTAATCCCCGAGCCTCCCTTTGCTAAAACTCCCTTAAAAGTTCACAAATTACTCCAAGAAATGTGAAGGAAATTTATATTTAGCCTCAACATGAATAACACTCAGCTAGGTTTTCCAGCTTCAACTCATTTCTTATAAAATCCTCGTGTCCACCGTGGTGGACACAATATTATACATGCACACAAATGGTGAGACGGTTTCTTAGAGCTGTGCATAAAACTCAATCTTATTATCGCACAGTTACATTTTTGAAGAAAAGCTTTTTGTTTGTTTTCTTGATAAAAAAATCCAAAATTAAAAGAAAAGTAGAAAGAAACCCTACAAAAAACACAGTCTATCCTTTATCTGGAATCATCTATTACTAACATTTTGCTTTATTTATTTAGCAGCTTTCTTGGTATCTCCCACATAGTTTGAGAGGCTGGATATACATGCACAGTGATACAATAATATGCATCACTTTCTATTTAAAATATTTGAAAACATATATGAGAATGTACCTACATGTGTGTGTGTATATATATATATATATATATATATGTATAATATATTATCTGAGAGTACACTGCACATAGTGTGGCCTTTTATTCCTTAATACATCACTGTGTAAAGGCTAAGAATAAGGATAACCTGTTACACAGAGTCAGTCTTAACCTTAATAAGATTAATAGACAGTACTTTTATCCTGCTCTCTGTATTTTGTTTTTGTCAATTAACCTAATCATAAGCTTCATATCATTTTCTTTAGCATAGGACCCAGGCTAGGATTATAAACTATATTTCACTGCCATCTGTGCTCAGTTCCCTTAATCTGGAGTCATTCTTTAACCTTTCTTTGTCTTTTTGATGACACTGATATTTTTTAAAACAATAATCACAGCTGGAGATTTAGCTCAGTGGCATAAGTGTCTGCCTGCAAAGCTTGAGTTTGATCTCCAGTACCAAAAAAAAAAAAAAAAATTAGTCCCTTAAAGGGGCCCTTCAAGAGCTTTAGAGGGGATGAGCCTACCGAGAGAATGGATTTTAAATGGATCACATATATGAGTGACATGATATTGCTCATGGTATTAAAGTCACATGCTACAGCTGATGCAGGTGCCAGTGTGGTTAGTTACCCCATGTGTAGACAATTCCTCTAGCCAATTGTTGAGTCATAGCTTTGTATCATGTGTGAAACCAGAAATTACTCAGTTAACTTGCTTATCCTGTTGATTATGGCAGATATTGAAGTGGAGAAATCTTCCAAGTGATAACCAAATAACCTAGCAGTGAGAGGTTGCAGGGAGAGAGGGAGAGGGAGGGAAGAAACGAGGGAGAGGGGAAAGGAGAGGGAGAGAGATATGCACAAACTTTTGGAATCCCGGTCCTTAGATCATCTGCCTCAGCAGCCTGGAGGATGTGGCTGTATTTTGACCCCCCAACACACACATATGAGATCACCATAATGGAATTGTTTCACTAGGAAAAGGTTAAGCTGCCCTTTGACTTCAATTAATGGTTAGACAAATGTATGGTTTGGCCCTGGAAGGTCCCAGAAAGGCTCCTGTGTTGAAGGCAACCTGAAGGCACCAGAGTTCAGAGATGGGACAGAGGAATGGCTGAGTCACAAGGTGCTGACCTTAGTCACAGTTGAAGGTGTGACTTTGGAGGTGAGGACTGGCTGGAGGAAGGAGGTCACTTGGAGCTGCCTTTGAAGAGTCTCGCTCTGCCTGTCTGTCTCTCTCTCTTACTCAGGCAATCAGCTCTGCTCTGCCATGGCCTTCTTCTGTGATGTTCTGCCATGATTTTCTGTCTAACCAGAGGCCCAGAAACATCAGAGTCAGCCAAGCGTGTACCAAATCTTCTGACACCATGAAACAGAAGAAACCTTTCCTCCTTTGTTTTTCTCAGATATTTTGTCACAAGGACAGAAAACTGACTAGCGTAGCATAGGCAATCTTCACGGGAAGATTTCTGTAATATGATTCATGCAACGTTTAAAGTTTGAGTACTTTTAAAACTTTTTATTGAATCTGGGAAATCTACTCCTTCCTTGCCATTTCTAGAAGGTTGCATGTTTAGACTCTCATCACTTGCTAGTTTGGTTATAGCCAACATCTACTCTTTTATTAAAGATAATCCATGCACTTGGTGATCTTCATGGCATTCAGTGAAACAGTAGTGATGGTAGCAAAAGTGATAACCCAGGCGTGAGTCCTTGTCCCTCTGCAGTTTACTTTCTAGGAGTGAGAGGGTAGCAACACCACCCTGGAACACATTCATTCTGCCTCTGCTAAGAGTTGAGACTCCTCCTTCCCTTTTTTTTTAAATTTATTTTTCTTAGTGCACATTTGCAGTACAAATACAAAATGATGGACAAGAGGCCAGCAGCCGAATGCAATCTGTCCATGGCCTGAAATCAAGACACTTGGGAAACAACAATTTGATACAGTGAATACAAAACCAAGAAGTCAATCTCCAGCAATAGGAAGGGAGCTGACTCCCCCCTTCCTTTGGAGCTGCACTTCTCTCCCTCTTCCTGCTCACCCTCTGAGCCCATTTGCAGAGAGGAAAGAAAGAGGCTCTACAACAAAGCCACCTACACACACACTTCTCCAGCAGAAAACAAAGCGCAGTGAAGAAAACATCTCCACCACCTGGGCTGTTGACATCAGCGAAGTGTCTTGAGTTCCAGCACTTTTTTAGGGATTGTGCACGGTGATGCAGGATGGAGCCTTAGTCAGTTAGGATCCTTCTGCTAGCAGGAGAACAGCGAACTGTGGGATGCTTCTTTTGCAGTGGCTCTTCTGAGCAGTGGAAGAGAAAAAGCAACTACATGCTCCAGGGGCAGAGAGAATGCATTTGGGTGTCAGACTGGCTCCTGTTACCTTTGAATAGATTGGGAGACTACAGAAAACTCTTTGGTCTCTGTGAGTCTCACTTGTGTTAATATTAAGGGGCTCAGAGAACACATGGAAAGTGCTGAACAGATTCATTGGCAAAACAGCAGGCAGTGCTGCAGGTTAGTCCTGACTGAGGACAGAGTCCTGAGAAAGGCAGGTTGAGCACCAGCCAGGAAGCAGGGGAGGAAGCCAGGGAGCAGGGCTGTGGTCTCTGCTAGTGCTGGTTCAGGACTTACACCTGGGGTCCTGTGCAGCACAGGCTTAGCCCAGTTAGGACAGCAGTGGCCCAGATTTTTGACTCTATGTGTCATTGGGACAGCGAGAGGCACCTGTGTCTCCCCAAAGGCAGTGGCTTCTAAAGAAGAGGACGGTGGTGAGCAGCTGATCTCAGAGTGAGGGGTGAACTTGCAACCCCACGAAAGGTCTTGGGTGGGTACTCCAGCATCTGCCTCCGTTCCTCTCTCCTGCTCTCCTGCGCAGAATCCTGGCAGGCTGCAGAAACAGTTTCTTCGTCACAGAAGCGGTTTCACTCATTTGTTTTGACTTTGGTTCAGAGCAGTGGGAACTCACAGAGCAGTGCGCCTCACAGAATGGCCCAGGAATGGATCATGGGTAGGGTTCTTATTCAGTATTACAAGATAAGGCACAAAGAAACTGCCCATGTTCTTCTCTGAAAATTCTATAAATACACAGTTAGGGGTAACATCTCTTGCAGGTACCATACGACAGAGCTTATGGGTAATGTAGGGTGGAGGCTTAGTTACACATTAGGATCCCTCTACCAGCAAGGGTGGAGGGAGCTGTGGAAAGCTCCTATATTAATAATGTAATATATACCTAATACTGTGCCTTATAGCTTACAGTGCAGTTAGTTAAGGTGCCAGGAAAATTGGTAAGTGTTCCATACTAGAAAAACATTGAGTTACATGGCCTCCCTCCTACTGACTTATCACTTTGTTTTTGTTTTCCTATCTCTGCCATAAATCTGAATCTGTAACTTCTGCTTTGATCAAATTGATTTATAAGGAATGAGGCCAATCAAACTTGGAAATAGGATTTCAAAGTTAAAATTATGAGGTGGACTCACAGCCTGAAGCTTTCCTTTTCTGTGTCTTATAAGGGTCATTCTGCCCCCAAGCTCTCTTCTAAGGGATGGTACAGATGTTGCATGAACCAGAGAGACTAGAAACTGCTTCCTTACATGTTACTTCTTCACAATTTTGTTCTTGCATAAATGCAGTTAGACTTTTGGATCCATTGTTTTTCCAAGAATAAACGTATAAAAGTGATTGCCAATATCTTATGCAAATACGGAGAATCTGCAGTTTTGCTTCAAACAATCTGCGTATTTAGACAAACAGGACTGTGGCTACTTATGACGGTCTAATTCTTCTTTTCTCTGAATGAAGTCTGATGTTTTAGAAAGTAGCTAATCCTATGTAGGTCTAGGTAGAGAGCAGTATCTTGACTCTGGTATAGCTCTATTAGTAATTTGGCATTCCAAATGTTACATGGCAAGCGAGTGGTTTTTTCTTCTGTTTTGTCTTACCAAAGATAGACCACCATAGTGGAGATATAGACATACATTTTGTCAGATTACTCAACTCTCTCCATTTTTTCCTTTAACATATCCATGAGAATATCCGCATCACTTTGGCCATTTTAATCTAGTGGTCCCTACTGCACATAAATAACTAGTGTTGAATTCTATGGAATTCATAAATATTGAATTCTATGGTTGTAAGGAATCAGTTACTTTTGGCTCTGAAGTTGCTTATGTAATCTGTAATGTTTAGAAATACCGGATCAAGTTGAGGTGATGAAAAAATTGGTAAGGGTAAAATAACAACTCAAAATGCAGAAAATGCTCTTATTCCTTTGCAACTATCTTTAGGTTCTTATTTCACTTTTTAAAACACCTTAGAAATAGGCAGAGGGATTTTGCATCAAAAACAAAACTAAAAAAGAAAAAGCAAACAAAGCTCAATGCCAGAAATTATAGTCATTGCTTTTGTTTTGTTCAGGAAAGAGCACATTGTACTATAATTGGTAGACTCTTAGTCCAATAAAATGACCAAAGATTAAAAGATTGCAGAGTATACTGTGTGTTTCCATACTTATATTTGTGAGCTAGACTGTACTTTTCTTCTTGATTTTTTTCTGGGAAGGTTTATTTCCACATATATCTTAAAATAGTTTCTTACTAAAAACCTCTTTTTGGTAAACTTCTCATCTTCCAATCTTCTATAGTTAAAATAATGTTTTACTCTAATTTAATAATCACTAAATAAGTGACCAAGAGTATCTTGGAAGAGTTAAAGGCATCATATTACAATGATACCTGAATACCCATGTTTATAGCAGCACAATTCGTGATAGTTAAATGTTGGATGGGGCTGACGGATGGGTAAATAGGATGAGGTATTTCTACACAATGGAGTACTATTCTGCCATAAGGAATGATAAACTTGAGTCATTTGTGGGGAAATGGATGCACTTTAAGACCTTGAAGTTAAGTAAAATAAATCAGACATAGACCCTCTAAATATCGCAGTTTCTCTTATATAAGAAACTCAATTTATAAATAGAATGCAAAATAAAAGATAATAGAGATTTTTTTAAATGGAAAAGGGACCAAGACATAGAGGGGAGAGGGAGGTGAGTGAAGGGGATAGAAGAATATATCAAGCTGTATTACGTACATGTGCCAACTTCACACAAGGAATGTAAACATTATGTACTGCAAATGTGTGCTAATAATAAAAACAAAGAAAATCCATCTTCCTAGAATGTCTGATTCAATCATTCTACAGGAGAGGAAATGAAGTGTAGAAAGACTCTACTGTCAAGTTGTCATTAGACTTCCAGTTGGTGAGACAGATGACAAGGTTGTCAGGCTCTTGGTTGTAAATACAGTACTTTTTCCCCTCTAAAATGTTTCTAAAAATTGAGATTTTCCTAAAAGCATTTTTCTTCTAAAAACAGACATAGTTACTCTGATTTCTTTTCCCATTCTCTCACCTATGTACCGTTTCACTTAAATGTCCATATCTTTATTGCTACTTTGTCTTCAGCACTGAGCTAAAAGCAAAGGGTGAAAAATGATCCAGTTATGGTTCCAAACACGAGGGTCGCAGTGTGATGGAAGACCTTCCACTGACCACATCCAAGACCACGCCCTCTATCCTTCTTATTCCTCTCCCCTTGAACAGAACTAATCACTTCACATTTCCAGAAAAGAGATGAGATGCTTTGGTATCTGTTGACTTCTCACGTGCTTTAGGGTCTTCAGCTTAGCATGCTGAAAGAAGTATATGTGGACCTGCTAGAATGGTGCAAACCGAAAAACAAACAAAAAACTGGGAAATACGTGTTGGCAAGGGTGTAGAGAGATGGACCCTTTTTACACATTTCTGGTAGGAGTATAGAAATGACAGAAAATGATTTGTGATTCCTAAAATACTAAGTATATGATTTAGCAATTCTACTCCTAAGTATGTGTTCCAAAGAATTGAAATCAGGGGCTCAAACAGGTAGTTGTGTGCCAACATTCACAGCAATATTATTTCCAATAGTCAAAAGACCGATATAACTCAAGTGTACATCAACAGATAGATGGATGAGCCTCGCATGGAGTCAATACACAATGCAATATTATTTATCTGTCAAGGGAATGACATTTTTATACATTCTACAACACAGATGAGTTGTGAGGACATTTCTAAGTAAGGACATTTACAAATATGTAAATACAAATATTGTAAAAATCCACTTATGTAAAGTACCCAGAATGGGCAAATTTAGAAAGATAAAAATAGAAGAGAGCTTATCAAGGCCTAAGGGAAACTAAGGGAAAAAAGGAGAAGTCTTTCTTAACTGCTTAGCAGAGTTTCTGTTTGGAATAAATAATGTTTGAATTAGACAGTGAAGATAGTTTCACAAAACTGTAAGCACAACTAAATTACTATTAACTGTACTTTCCCACAACAAAATAAAGTGAGCAAACAAAAGCACGAATAAGAACCATTGATGATTGTCTGGATTTCCCTGCTCATTCCTGGTTGGTTAGGAAGTTATTCCTCCCCACATTTCCCTCTCTTCTACTTTGCTTCAGGCTTTTGCAAAACCAAATATCATGCAGAGGTTGGTGTTTTCCCGCTAAAGCTCTCAGGACGGACTCTTGTTTGGGGGTTTGTTTACAGCTAAATTCCAAAGCAGCTGCCTCTGCACATTGGATTCCTCCTACCTTGACCCTCGTTTCCCATGTGCAGCCCATTTACTTAGTCTCGGGCCTCTTACCACTCTGTACCCTCTCAGCCAAACCGTGGTTCTTGTCTCTTGAGGTGGGACATCATAGCACTATTTCTTGGACCAGAAACCATCTTCTTTTCATGGGGAAACCCACCCACCCCCAATCTCCTGCTTTCTCTTGAGATTCCTCTGGTGGGGCTGGCGTGTGCCCTTGTTGCATTTAACACTTCCCTTTTCTGCATGCAATTTCTAGTGGTACAGGGGTGAACTGAGGGACTGTATCCCATTCTACCTGGGCTTCAGTCAAACTACTTTACTATTTTGGAATTTAACATCTTTATGGATAAAATAAGGATAATATTTCTTAATACTCATGGGGGTGTGGTAAAGACTATACTCTAAACTTTAACACTCTACATAATAAGCGCTATTCACTCATCTTTACTTTGTCCTGTATTTTAAGAATACAGCATACACCAGGTTTAAAAGAAAATATCATAGGTAGAATAATAAAGACAAAGTGGAGGTGAGTTCCTATCTGAAGTGCTGCAGAATAATCAAACAATAATTTTCACCCAACTTCTTCTCTCAGAAAAATACATTATGGTATAATCATGTACAGTTTAAAAACAGAAATATACAATGTTCTCCATATCTAGGCACCAAAGTTAAGCTCAGACTGAAGCAAAGAGTCTAGATAGTGCCTGCCTCCTGTTTGCCCTGGGAACACAGGTCAGCTCTCTGACCACGCTCCCCTTACTAGTTATCAAGCTGGCCTTTCCATGAATCCGTCCTTGACTTTGCCACTCTCTCATGACAAGAGCTTTACCCTTACAGCTGGGACCAAGTCCTTCCCATGTGTCCTTATGGCAGCGAGTGGAGTCTGCCCTGTTACCACACCATGCGGCATATATCTTCATCACTTTTCCTTGGAGGGAGGAATTGGCCTCTGAGTCTATACTGCCTGGCTCTGTCATCTCTATTTTTTTTTTTTTGTCCTCCTGATGCCTTGTAATAGCTGCATGACTTTGAGTAAGCCATGCAATCCTTGAAGCCTCAATTTCCACATGTGACAAGATCAAAAGTACCTATTATCCTGAGCTGGTTAGAGATTAAATGGGAACAATGCAAGTCAGGTCTAGCACCAGGCACTTAATTTGTTGGTACTCAATAAGTGGCAACTAGTTTTCCTTCCTGAAGAGTAAAAAATGTGTAGACACACTCCATCAAATGACTCACTTTTATGAAGTACTGAAATTATAACTAATTTTTAAATGACTCTGGAATTAAAGTTTCAAAAGCCAGGTGTCACAGTATAAAGTCTGTATGGTCTGGGAGATAGCGACAGATATGTTTTGTTCCTAAAGTCACCATTAAGTATCTTTGTGACCTAGATGATATAGATTAATCTCTTAGGAATTTATTGACTTCCTCAATAGACAATAGGTTAAATTAGTTAATGTTTCAATTCCTTCCCACCTCTACATTTTTGATTTGTCATGAAAAATAAACAATATCTCCACATATCAACAAGAAACCCATCCAACTAAGCTTCCACTGAACTGTAACTTTAAGGATCAAGGTTTAGGGTCATTTCTGCTGAAGGCTACTAGCAGCAGTGTAGGCTATCTGGAATAAGAGGAAAATATTAGATAGCTAATACAGTGAGTCTCAAAATGTGCTTCTGACATGAGCATTGACAATATCAGTAGGGAACTTACTAGAAATGTCAACTATCAAGTCTCAGCCAAGATACTGAAGTGGAAATTGGTGATGGGTTCAGCAATCTGCTTTGACAAGTGCTACAGGTGATCCTGATACTTGAAAAATGAAAACCATTGTTCTGATACTGGAATGCATCCTTAGCTCCCTTGCTTTCTCTTACACATGGATAAACATGTGTGTAAGCATATGCACACACACATACACACACACTCACTGCTTGTTATTTTTGAATTGGAAAGAAAAATACTCATATTAAAGACATCCATTCTACCTTACTGATGTATCCCTTTAATTTGTAGATTTTTTTTAAAATTAAAAAACAAAACCAGGATTGCCTATTGATCAACTTCATTTCCAGTAGATTATTCTATTTTGAAGAAGAAATGTATACCCAGTAGAAAATTAAGAAAATTGCCAAGGAAAAATAAAGTTTGATTGCTAGGGGAGAAGAAGGCCACTTATAATATTCTCTCTTTCGTGAGCAGTTACTCCCTCTGTTTGCAGCTCGCTCCAAATGTCTCACATTCTAATGTGGCGGGGATGCTCCAAACAGTGGTTTCTTTCATTGATTTTTCTTGCTATTTTCATTATCTGCTTAAGCACAAAGCACATTTATTGTGGCTTCAACGACTACATTCAGCTGATCAAATTGCCATATTTGAAGCAGGATATAAAATGTAAACAGACACCGCTAAACAGCCTCTTTATCAATCCAGAAGAGCATGACCCAAGCATGTGGTAAGGCCTCAGACCCAAGGACATCTGTCTTAAGGATTGAATGTTCACACACAGTTTGACACCAGGTGAGCCCAGGAACTGACAGCTACTGACAACGCTGGTCATGGGATTCGGCTGCACAAAGCCACCCTAGGCCCCCTTGTCTTCCAAACAGCATCTGCTGTAGTACAGCTGCCCTACCTCATCTCCATGGCACAACTTGCCTTGCCTTCTCCAGGCTGTGGGCGGGTAATCTTACCCTGTAGGGAGCCCGTGCTCTCCACTTCCTTGTCCCCATCTGCCTCTCCTGCTGCTCACCCCCCGTGACCCCTGTGCTGTGTTATCACACTGCTCAGTACACAGGGCTGGGATGGTGAGCAGGAATATGTTGGGTATTATTTTTCTTTGAATCTCTATAACAGCATAATAGATTGAATGAAATAATTTTATTTTCTGATTGTATCTTCCAATTTTTTTTGAAGATTTTTTACTTCCAAAGTAGTAACCTGGTAAGAGGCGAAGAAGACACACACACACACACACACACACACACACGCACATGCACGCGCACACGTACAGAGAGAGAGAGAGGGAGAATTTTCTTAGGTAAGAGCTTAGTTAGCTTAGTCAAAAGCAACGTTTTCCACTTTTCAGCCAAGTTGTGCTTTTTCAGCCAACTACAGAAATAGTGATTTTTAGAGGAAATTTGTCATAGAGCTTGTGAACAGCATTTAAATTAACTTTCCATTTATTTTCAATGAATGGAATGTAATTAGAATTCATATTACTTTTGTTTTTTAAAGAAACCTGTGGAGGGCCACCAGAGATTAGAATAACCTAAGGAAAACACGGATTGAATTTTTAAAATTAAAATTATACATATATAAACGGTGAAGGAGAATAATTTGAAAAACACAGAGCAGATACTTAGGAAGTCAGGAAACTGCATTTTCACTCTGCCTACTTAGGACCTACACGGTCCTTTTAGATTTCACTTTCCCATGGAACTCAAAACAAACACCAGCAAAAGTACTGAAGAGGACCATGAGAATGGGATGAAGGGTAAGAAGAAGCTGGTGAGGTGCATTTCCAGGGTATGGGGACAAGTTCAGGCAAGGGCGGCATAGGAAGGAAAACCTCAGAAGGATGCCAGGAAGGTCTTGATTGGTTTTAGGACTTTGCTGAACTCCACAACAAAGAACCTTACCAAGAAAGGAGCTCTCCTAGAAACAAGAGCCAGACTCAAAGCTTCTAGACAAAAATGACATAAAATCGAGGCAGCAGTCACATCATGCAATAGGCAGCAAGAAAGAGGGAAATTTCTAGTCCATGAAAAGCAGATTGAGGTCAGGCCAGATGTTGTGCTTCTTGCAAATGACTAGGCTGATGTCCCATGTGCCCGTATCTTCTAGTAAAGCAGGAGAACTCATTTTGTCCAGCCATTCTGACTCATCCATCTGCTTTCACCTCTCTGCTGGCTGCAAAAACCCAACTGTCAAGCTTGGCTGCAATGGAACAAGAGACTGAATATAAATAGTGGAGCTCAGAGAACTGCTGTACAGAGATGTTGGGAAGGAAACCAGAAACCCATTTTTATCCTGAAAGAGGTTGTGGGTGGAGTGGTCTTTTGCAAAAGAGAGCAATTACTTCATGATTTGCATTTTTATTATGGAAAAAGTACATCCTATTAAAGGAAATGTGGAAAGTTTTGAATATTCAAAGGAAGAAAGAAAAATAAAACCTACTGTCCCATGAGTGAAATACAATCATTGGGTTTACTCTAGAGAATTTCCTTTTGGTCTCTTTTTCTGTGCCTTAGGCATTTGAAAATATTCTTGGAATCACTGCTTATTATAATCACTTTTAAATGTTTGCATACAACTTACATAGTTACATCACTTCTCATTTAATAGATTTGTCATAATTTATATTATTATACCCCATAGTTGAATGGAAGAAGGGGACAAGATAAAATACTTAAAGACCAGTGAAAGAGAATAGTACATGCTTTTAATTATTTTCAAACCAATGAAATGACCAGGAGGCAGGGGCGTGGAAGGAAAAAACATACTGGAATTTTGGACAGATAGAAAATACAAAGTATTCTTTTTTTAATTAAGAGCAAATATTTACTCAGAGGAAAGTGAAAATTATTAAGGTGTCTTTATATTTGGTCATGTGGTCTAGTGTTATTATTTCTGCCGCTGGAAATTATGATCTATTTAAAATTCCTGTCAAGTCATACAATCATTTCTGGACAGTTGAGCTAGAGTTACTATATTAAAACATATGTATTTCCTATTGTTGGCGAGAAGCCTTATATGATATATAATCAAACATCATGCATCATTGTGACTATTTCATCACCATCACACCACCATGTCTGTTATTTATTTCAAGACTCTTGGTTAATTTGATGGGTGACAGTAATGCCTGTTGTTTGTTTTTTTTTTCTGCAGTAGTAATGTTTAGCATTATTTTGATGTTTACTAACTTTGATTCTTTCTTGTTAATCACTGTTTCCAAACTCTTGAAAGTTGGTCTAACTGCACCCTAGAAAATCAACATAATTAATAAATCATGCTTTTGAATTCATATTTACAACAAGGATGCTCCCGTTACCTGTGGTAGTTGATAACAGAAGTTCTATGGTATTTATCCTGATGCTGTGGTTTAGAAGGAAACAATTTGGTCACTTCACTAGTCACTTCCCTTAAGGTGTGTTCTTAAATGACTGGCATTTCCTCCCTTCTGTATTGAAATTTGGGGAGAATCATTCATCATCTCACAGGAGGGTCATGAGCAGACATTAGCTATTTAGCTGCTTGAGCTAAGGGAAATACAGAGTGGAGAACTCCTTCCTCAAGGCAAATCCTCCGAATGAGTTTCTAATTCTAAAAATAGTGTAAATGTAACCTTGCATTTACTAGTCCATTTTCATTTTTCTCTCTTGAAAAAAATAGTTTTAATGCATTTGGTACTGGTGGTTCGGGCTGCTTTGGGAAGCACTTAGGAATGCATAACATCACATGAAGGAGTCCTGCAACGTTTTAGATGTTCTACTTTCTTGGTTACTTATGTTACGGGGATTCTGATTGCATTAAGTATTCCTCCACCCTGGAGAAGCATACATCTGCTTCTGCTGACATCTGGTCTCCTTTGTGGGTTCTGAGGAAACATTTATTTCTTTTTTTGCTTTTCTTCCTGTTTTAGCAATGTCTGCTTCTCATCTTAATAAATCACCTCTGCTTGGCAATAACTTAATAGGAAGAGTATACACAGCGAAAGGAGACTATGTAGCACAGAATACAGAATTCTGAACAATGTTCTTGGTTTGCTCCATCTGCCAGGCACTGAAAAACTAGGCATGGCACAGTGACTTGTTTTTAGTGCAAATAAGGTTATAGATAACAACATCAAGACCATTATTTCATAAATATGTTATGCACAGGAAAGCTGGAAGGTGCATGAGATAGGAGAGGGTCTGCTTTGGAAAGATTGTTCCCAAGATTGGTTCTGCTACATCTACCTCCCCTGCTCTGTGAAGTTTACTTAGCTACTATTTTGGAAGCGCAAAAGTCCACCACAAAGAGCTAAAGGTGGGGCTAAAGGCTTCATACCATATTCACAAGTAGGTTTGAACTTTTCTAAAGGGTCTTAAATTTTCAAGATGTTCTCATATCCTGATCAATTTTACCACCCATTCAGGGCTGATTTCAAAAGTCTTATTGAAAAAAAAAAAAAAGATCATCATACCAATTATTTACCTTGCCTAAAAAATGAAATACCGACTAGGAGAAATAATTGACAATATATCGAAAGGAATTATTTTGAGGACATGTTTTATGAATTAAAATAAAAGAAAAAACTCATTGAAAACGGACAGGGGAAATTAGCAGCTACTTTATAAAAAAGAAGAAACCAAATGGGCAATTAGTGTTAAAAAAATTACCCAAGATTATTACTCATCAAGGGAATAAAAATTAAAAGAACAAACAGAATCTACTAGTCACTGACCAGGATGATTAATACCAAGTGCTGCCATGGATGTGGAACTTCTAGGATTCACATGCACCACTTATGAAAATATAAATTGGTGTAGCCACTTTGCAAAATTGGAAAAATTTATTAAAGCAAATCACAGTACCAACTCTATGACCAAACAATTCCGCTCCTAATTTCCTTCTTCTTTCTTTTTTAAAATGAGGAATAGGTATACATGTTGACTAAAAGGCTACAAAGAACCCCAGTGTTCATCAATAAAGGAAAAGTCACATACAAAATGCCACGTTCCCACAAAGAACACTAATGGGTAGGGATTAGGAACACAGCCTAGAGGCCAAATCCTGGCAAAGGGCATTTGTTGCAACATGGCTGCTACAGCCATTTACAGATTGTCCAAGGTTGCTTTTGTGCAATTCTTACTACCTGGCCCTTAATAGAAGAAGTCTGGCGACTCTACACAGCATCCAAGAACAGACTTTTGGAATGGACAAGAACACGAGATGGATCACATAGACATTACACTAAATGAAAGAAGCCAGATATGAAACAGTACGTATGTACAGTTTCATTTGTACGATGTTCCAGAACAGGAAAAATGAATGCTGGTGTTGCTGGAAATCTGAGCAGTGGTTATATTTGGGTGATGCACACCGAGAAAGGTATGAGAGACTTCAGGAAGCCTGGAAATGCTCTCTATCTTGATGTGAGCAGTAGCTACAGGAGTGACTTCATACATAAAAGTTAATTGAGCTGTACACACAAGATTAGTGCACTTTATTTTTTATAGGTCAATTAAAAAATTAATGGAATCATGAACTTGTTGCTTCCTTAATGGGCAGATTGGCTGGAACTCTCCATATAGGGCTGAAAGGTTGTTTTCTGTGACTTTGGGAAAGTTGAAAGCTCAGTTTTCTTTGTAGAAAATGAGGTTTGCTTCCTGGAGAGCTTACAAAGATGGCACAGTACATTTGGAGAACTTTGCTAAAAAGCATGTTGTCTACCAACAAAGTCTGCATTTTTCCTTAAATGCTTTTTTCTTTACTGACCTTCTGTCTTGTCACACTATTTTTTTATGCCATTTTTTAACTTTCTTATTCCTTATTCACCTACATCTGTCTCTTTTTTTCCTGGTATATTTATAGTAAATTGCTTGCATAACCCTTGGGCTTACATTAATTTATCTTTGAATGTTTTTCATTTCCCATTTGTGTCCTCTCACTCCATTGGTTTACCTTATTTGATAATTCTTTATTATTCTAAAATTCACTTGGCTGCTGTTCAACATCCTTAGTTTTTTCCTTTTGGTTGTCCCTGTGTCCTAATTACCAACCTAACTAGGTTATGGGAACTCTTGCACAGAGGGTCCCTAACCCATATGTTATAATTGTACGGATTACTTGGGCTTAGCTGGAGATTGATTTCTTTCTAGATCCCTCTTTTACACAGCACACAATTAAGTAATCCAGTGCCATACTTGCAAACCTACAGCAGTACATGATTTATTCATTTTTTGTCATTTATTTCCAGAGAACTAAAATCATATGTAACTACAGCCTTTTCCATTAGTATAAATGAAAAGGAGAAAGAGGGTATCTGTGGAACAGGCTGTAGCAAGTGATAATGAAAGATTAAGGTTTCTTCCTTTAAAGCATTCCAGAATGCTTTGCAGTTATGTTCCCACCTAGCTAGCTTCATAGTACTGTCGCCAAAATTGGGAAATTACTAAGTGTTTCTTATAGATGGAAGAAGGGAACCTCAGAAAGTACATGGCTTCTCATGGCTTCCTTGCCTTGACAACTAACTGAGTCAATAAATTGATTGCCTCCAACTGATTGTCTCCTAGAAAAGTCACAGAATATAGCTATATGAACAAGACTTGACTCAAGCCTTTCTGCCTGGACATGCTGACTCTTGCAGCTTGATTAAGAGCTCTGTAGTCTATGTATTTTGAGAGGTTTAGAAACACATGTATATAAGGTAGTCAATTATAAAAGTATATAATGTATATAATTTTGGTCATACATGTGTGCACATCAATCCATTTATTCGATTTCTAAAACTGATTGCTTTTCCTCAGAGTTGTCCAACTTTTACTGTAAAAAGCCAGCTAGTAGTATTTTTAGCTTTGTGGGTCACATGTATTTGTCACATTTACTCAGCTCCATTGCTGAAGCATAAAAACAGCCACAGACAATACATTAGTGATTAAGCATGGCCACGTCTTACTGTGACTTTATTTACTAAAACTAGCAGTGAGCAGAACTTGGCAAGTGGGTATGAATTTGTTAGCTTTTGCCCTGTGGAATATCTGAAAACAGTTTGCAATTATTATTTTCTCATTATCTTGTAACACTACCTTGAAAAATGGTAAATTATTAATTATAAATCAGAGATTGAGGAATTTAGTAAGATAGAGACTGCTTTACCATTACTACGAGCAATCAATACATCCTGCTAAAGCAATTTCCCAAACCACCTCCCTTCTCACCAGATGGAAACTATGTGATACTCATCTTTATTTGGGAACAAAATAATTCAGTGATATCTCACTTCCTTCTTTCCTAGTGGCTGTCTTCCTCCAGTAGGTTTCATTACAGTGCTTCTGTAGCAATCCAACTTAACAAAAACTTCATGATCCAGGGCATGCTGCTGCTGCCCAGGCTCTGGACACCAGAAATGGAGGTCAGGCAAGGAGAGGCCCACTGTCTTTTCCAGTTGTTCACCTAAGTGGCCACTTTGTGAAACAAACACAGGAATGGCATTAACTCATTGTCACTTAGCAAAATCACGTGTGGGTTTTGCTCCTGTACCGCCAGCGCACTTTCTAAGTGGGGCTTCTGCAGCAGGGCTTTCTAGTTTCATGGATTTTGCAGTTTAGGGTGATGTAGCAGATCCCTTCCCCTGTCATTTTTGGATCGAGGAGGGATCATCAAAGCACCTGGAATGTGCTTTTCACACTAATCTCCAGCTCCACAAAGATGTTCCAAACACCTGCTCTGTGCTACGTGCCATGAATGATGTTAGGAAATCAGAGATGATAAACCAGGGCCTCGAGGAACTCAGGCTCCTAATGACTAAAATGCACAGAAAGGCAAATCTCTCAGTTTTACCCCCTAGCAAAATCTCTTTTTACAGCTCAGCCTTCCCTTATCATGCATATACTTTGGAATTTTTCGGTTCTCCCTAGAGTTACCTTCCTTAGCATTTTAATCTAGGAAGCATTTGTTCTTTTGAATGTCATGCAGTGTGACAAATTAGTTCTTTTACTTTTACTGAGACACTTAATAAGCTGCTTCACTTACGCACCCTAACTCTCCCCAGGTGCTCTCATAGTCAAAGTGTAACAGAGTTCCATATTCCCAGAGGGTCTCCTAATGGTTCATTCAAGGGTACTCAGAACATACAGCTAAAATAAATGACAAAATCATAATATAAAATGTAGGTCTGAAATCTATGCTCTGGCTGTTTTCAATGATCTTTGCATATATGGGTGTATGTTCTGTAATGCAGAGAATACCAGTCTTAAGGATTTAGCTAGACCACTGATGGTATAACCAGTACTGTTCGGTCCTGGTAGGGGTGAAAGGCTTTCTACATGACCAGCAAGGCTAACAAGTTGTACACTTTAACTCTTTCCATCCAACCATACTCAGATGGAAAAAACTGAAGACCATGAAATAACATTCAGCCAATGAAAATGGCACACTCAAACTAGCAGCTGAAGAGCTAATTTGTTAAGAAACTGAGCCCCTAAACATTAAGAATATTCTGAAATTTTTTCTTTGAGACTTGGACATAAAACAAATAGGTAGAAAAACCACTATGACCTCAAGGAATTTGTAAGAGTCACTCTTTCCTGCCCCTCCCAAGATCTGCCTTAAGTGGCCTCCCAAGTTCTTTGTTAAAGATGATGGTTCAAATGCTCTCACAGGACAGTTGTTACAATCTACCTAAGCAAACTCAATTTCTTGAAAACTGTCATGGTTTGCCTCCTTTCTCTTCAGCATTTATGAACATTCTAATACTGCTTAACCTGACATTTTCCTGTCCCAAATTAGGATATTTATCTGGAAACATGAAAATCCATTCCAAATTTGAAGACAGCAAATAGTTAATACTTAAGGGAAAAAGCCAATCTAAAAGGAATGAACGCTATTCCTTTTTCAATTTCTCTGTCTTCTGGCTAACTTTCCACACAGATTTAATCACTCTCTCCGTATCAGTCACAATCAGAATTTCTCCCCCATGGGCCATATATGGCTTCCAGTTAGCTCCAAGACAACAGGGCAGCCAGCAGCCACCTCTCAGGCCCATCACTCAGATCTACCAGCTCAGTCCCTCTGGCACCCTTCAGAGGCTGAGTTACTGGTATGAATAAATGCAGAACTTCTGTTAACATGGGGCCATTTCAACGAAATTAATGGGGAAAACCATCAAGTACGATGGTTTGATTTTCATCCAAGGAGTGTAGGTTGATTTTAGTCTGTTTCTCATTGGCATTGGAAAGGGAAGCTAGGATTTCAATAATTGACGTTGCCATCGTTGCTATGTTATTTTAGTCAGGATGAAGACCCTGTGTTCTCTTTCGGAGCACTCATTATTTCCTGATCTTGTGGGGACAACAACTCTGGTTTCCAGAAATTAGCATTTCCTTGTCTTGCCTCCCACAGTAGCAGTTCCAAAGGAAAGCTCTTTTAATCAACTCTGTGCCATGAAATGACTTGAAGCCACAGCTAGGAAAGTTCATCCCCAGAGGTCCTGCCTGCCCAACTCAAAGCCTTCACTTCTTATCCAATTTCCCTTTGCTCTGAAGCAAAAGAGAAATTTTTCATTTTCTCTGGAATTGAGAATGCAGTACGATGCTCACAGAGGAATCTATGCCATCATCAAAGGGGGTCAGCATTTCAGGCTCTTCCACACACCTGTTCTGTCTACAGTGCTCTGTCTTGGTCTGCAGCGTGTGACGCTGACTCCCAGACCTGGACTCCCAGCCCCGTCCGCTGCTTTCTCATTGGCCTGTTTCTCCAGGCATGCAAGAATTGGCTTCCTAGTGTGCAAGCCTGTTCTTATATCCCCTCATACTCTGATGCAGAAGAGTTAGACATGTCTCTATTCTCTTTCCATCTGTGTATACCCAAGGCTAAGTATTTTCTAGCCTGATGCTAAGTACTCACCAGCGTCACAAAGTTATCCTTTTATAACAAAAGGCTAACCTCCCTCCCCAGTTCCAGCATTTTGAGTTTAGTACTATGTTTCCATCTCTTGTGAATCTTTCGGGTATTTTAAATACTAGGTCAATTAGCATAATTTCAGAATGACAGTATTCTGGAGGTTCAGATTATCTGGAAACATTGCAAACTCTTTGCCTCTTTCCTGCTCAGCTTGATGCGTGGTCTCACCCTGCATTCATTTTTCAAAGCTGAGTATTTCATTCTTGGAAATTTTATTGCACAACAAATGAGATGTGGAAAATTATTGCAACAGCTTCAACAGAAGCAGTCATTTATTGTAAATGGTTGCTTTTCTTTTAAAAACCAGATTCTAAAAGTTGCCTCCTATCCTGTCATAAATACGTTTGTCAAAAAGCTAAACTTTGTTAAATCTTCCTGAAAGACACAACTATAACTTAATTATGTAATGATTCAATCAAAGTGTCCTTTCTAGCTGCGGTCCTGGTTGGCCTTTGCCTCTTAGGAAGCACTGTCAGGGAAGGAAGTTGCTTAGGTTTGGGCAGGAAGGTACTTCAGTCTCAGAGCTTGGCACCTTCCGGCTCTAACCTCACACTCCTTTACCTATGGGGAAGGGTTAACACTCCCCTCTGCTCTTCATGGGTTGCCTTACATGGCACCAAGCCCCATCAAGTGTTTCAATTTTAATCTTTTAAAATAAGAATTAGAACGAACATCATAAGAATGAGTTCTGTTTAAATTTTATTTATTTTTTCCTAATGCAATTGCAAAATATTTATGTATCTAGCTATCTTTTGTGGGGGGGGGGCAGGAGGGAGAAGGAATCCATGAAGAGAAAAGTATTCAGGACCCAGGAGTCAATATGGTTCTGATCCTGAAATATTTACTTACCAACTCTGTGCTGGCAACTTCTGACTAATAGACAGTAATAAAAAGGCTATTGAAAATGTAATTTGTTTTACTTCTGGGCTCTTCCCTCCCTGTCAGCTCACCTTGTCCTTTGTTCCTTGACTCCAGAATGCCCCAGGCTGTCTTTTCCCTGCTTTGGTAGTCAGCAAATCTGCATATGGGTTTGATGGTCTAGGGACAATTGGAGAACTGTGTGCCCCCACCCAGTATGTGGCACAACAAGTGCTTAGAGAATGCAGGAATGACATTGTTACGTGAAGATGGCAGGGGTTAGGAGCTGGAGGGATCTAAATGTAAATCTTGGCTCCATCATTTATAGGTTGAGTGGTTATGGACAAATCATTTCACCACTGTGACTGTCCTATGAAAACTAACAATCACAGTGACTACTTTGCAAGTTGCTATATGATTTGTAGATAATTCATGATTTATGTATAGTACTTAGCACAACTAAATATGAGCACTTTATTAAGCTGTAACATAGTGAGAAGTAAAATGCATTGTAGAATAGAAATAAGCTGACAGTGCAATAAATGGCGCTCAATAAGTGGTTGGCATTAATCTTAGGTCATTCTTTTTTTCGAATTCTTCAATGGCTCTTCTGTTTGCAGGACCCTGCACACACGACTCCCCTGAAGCTTATAACCTCTTCAGATCTATGGACGCCCTTGTGTCATGGCTCCTCCCCACTCTTCCTTACACCGGTGACTTTGCTCTAGCAGGATGAAGTATGCTGGACCCGCAGCTCCACAAATCCCTCAGGCCTGGTCCCTTCTCCGGATTTTACATATACTATTCCCTGTGCCTGGTACACCCCTCTCTCTTTGTCTAGAGAGAAAATACTCCTTCCACTCCCTTCCATGTACTCTCTTATTTTAGTTCTTCCCTATTTCACATCAGTTTTTATTCTCCTCCCTCTCATCCAGCTTGATAAACAGAGACACTGTTCAGAAGTACTTATGCTGAGTACTCATGAATCTAAGCACAGTATTAATAACTTCTCAGACCACCATTTAAGAAGAATGAAATAAATAGAAAAATAAGATCTTAAAGAATCTCTTGCCCATCTTTAGTGAATTACCCAGGGTTACATTTTATGCTGGTGGGGGGCTTTATTTGTCTTATCAGCTCTCTTGGTCTCTCCCTAACCTAAATGTAATAGCTTGCTATCCACATATGGCTTTTGTTTAAGATGTCAAAAGTGACAAGGTAAATTTTCCAAATATTTTGATTCTTTATTAAAAAATCCTTTTGGCCATAAGTTGTCAGAAACTTCATGAACCAAATTTGGGAAGATTTCAAATTTCTGAAGTATACTTAACTATGCATCATTTTAAATTTAGATGGCTAACCCATAAGTGGGAAAAATTATAATTTTATAAAACTCTTGATAAAGAGATGAAATCTTGATTTTCCTGAGAAACAGATTGCAATTTCCAAATTATGATTAATTTGTTAATCTATTAAGTCTATGCTCATTTTATTCTATTTAGCACTTGAAACTGAGAGAACAACTTTACTGAAATAACTTTGATGATTGTAGATAATTCATAATTAAGTTCTTAAACTTGGTTACAGAATATTAATGCATTTGGAACAAATAAACCTTTAATGAAAATTTAAAGCTAAGTGTTTTTAGGCTTCAAATATTTATTATCTGTCCTTTAAATGTCAGTAACTTTGACACAAGTGTACTACAGTTTAATGCATCTATGGAGATTAAAATATGTATTGTATTAATATGAGCGATGATTTATGTCAGAAGGCTGTCAGAATTTATGTCAGAAGTGCTGTCAACTTCTCTAATAAAAAGTACTACAAAACAGATTGCTGTAAGGTATGGTGAGGAGGTGATTTGTGATCTGTGTTCAATTTTTAGCCAGGAAAGCTATTTATAAGAGCTTTCCATATTAAACAATACCAATCAGTTCTACTGACAGTGAGATGACTTCTAAAAATGAGAACAGATGAAAAACATACTTATTTTTGAGAGAAGAAGCCAGGTTTAGACTGTCACCTAAACAAGCTTGTAACTATAGGCTGACACCTTCTGGAGGATAGGGTAACCTAGGGAATAAGAGCAGGACCTATCAACAGGATGCAACGTGTTACAAGATCTATTATAACGTCTTATGAAATGAACATTTTTTAAAATTTCGAATTCAGAGTCTATTTAAAATGCATTATCCGGAAGGCTATTTGCTATCTTTAGAAGTTTAATGCATTTTAAAGTAATACTCTTACATTAAGAAGTGTGAAATCACAACGTTCAACATGGAAAGACTCTAACCAAGGGCTCTTCCATTACCCAGTGCCACAAGTCAGGCGGGGAAACCATTATCAACAGGCAGGTGTCATGTTTACCTCAATTTCCCTTGCACAGGTCATAGGGTACAAGCTAACCAAGAATCAATTAGTAGAAGAAATTCAACATGCCCTACCTCTTAAAGTTTATACTGAAGGGTATCCAAAATATTTTGTCTCTGAAAGTTCTTCAGAATATAAAAATGTATTCACATACATAAAATAAGCATTTGTAAGTTTACTATCAAGAGGTCAGTTACATGACATGGAAGAAAAACAAGACTGTAAGATGATTTGATAAAGTGAGTAGCTCTTATCTCTCCACAATAAGATCATATTATTCTCACTGGATATGTAATTTTGGTAAAGAAACTTTTGTTAAAATGCAAATAGTTGGGCTTAGTTTTATAAAGAATTGTGATGACTGCTAATTTTGTAGCATTACACCATACTTAGCCAAACCAAAAGAGTTTTATAGATATAATTTTGAAGAACAGAATGGCAAATGGTATTAGCTTATTTAAACTCTAAATTCTATTTATATTAAAATACACATTATGAAGTGCCACTGTGTATAATAAAACTGATTAATTCTGTTATATTCTCAGAAACTCTGATTTATTTTAAAACTTAGTATATATTACATTTATCTGCACTTTTCATACTGAGGAATTTTGCCCTGTATGTAGACAATAGAGTGAAAGTTTACAGTTATAATAGATTCTCTAAATTCTGCTACCTGTACTTTCTTCTGTTAATGTAGAAATCATCCCAGTTATTATCCTGGGAAAACAAGATATCATTATAAGAACAGAGGGGTTTATTTTGCATAAACGGCCATTTAAAACCCTTAAGCCAGGGATTTTCACTAGGACTTTCACATAGGTACTTTGTTGCTGTTAAGCCTTCACACTTTGAATACTATTAAATACCATCCAGAGAATTGTCTCAGTATCTTGCTTACCCTAGATCTTTAAACAAAATTACACAGGAATAACACTAACACAACCTTTCAGTTACAATTTGTTTGTGATAGTTGTCACCTACTGTTGAGGCTGAGTTTCCTTTTTGAGGAACTGAGACATTAAGACCTACCTCCCTAGATCCAAAGAAGAGAAATAAGGTGACAAATTTGCAAGTGATTTGTAAACTATAAGGCGTTACCCCAAGATTAAGTGGATTATTATTGGAAATGTGCTTTCAAATAACACAAACCAATGACATTATCTCAATTGATTATAAAAATCCTCATGTGATAGGAGAGCAGTAATTAATGACACAGTTTTACAGATGAGAAATGAGTTTTCAGAGTTCTTAAGCTATTTGTCAATGGCCACAAGGCTGAGATGTAATAAAATTGCCTTCAACTATTAGAATAGTTACTGAATATCTTGAAAGTGTATTATTTTTATTCCTTACTTTGCATTTTATGCAGCATCTTCCAGAGGAGGGTTAATGTACTTTATTTGCATTTAATATTCTCCATTATTCTCCATATACTTTGTGTTTATTTTCACTTTCATCTTGTCATCTATCCTGTGTGGTTGTTTTACATCCTGCCCTGCTGCTATGAAAATTAAGACTCTGCAATGCTTTCTAGCACATCTCAAGCTGAGGTAGAGTCCTGATATTTGCTACAAGAATTTTCTTGACCCACCAGCCCTTCTCCAACCTTACAGAGCAGGTTGATCTCATGCAATCTAGCATGTGATCAGATTATAACTTTTCTAGTAATTCTGTGTATGCATTTCTCATTTCTGTATACTAGATTATCAAGTCAAAGTTAGGGAATAAAGCTGCTTCAAGAGCAACCCTGACAAAATTTGAACATGCTATACTAGATTGAATTTAAGGGATTATGAAACAAACCTTTTGAAAGGTATTATCACGGTATTTCAGTTATCTTTCTAAAAAAGAGTATACTTCCTAGAGATATATACATGAGTATTCAAGTAAAAAATATATAATGTCTAAGACTTGTTTAAAAATAATACTACAGGGGATTGCAAGATGGCTGATTGAGTGGCGGCACGATAAGAGAGCGTCTGTGAGGAAAAAAAAATATAAAAACAACTCAGATGCTGGAATCTGGCAACATGGAGAAAGCCAGACAAAAGGAGAGGAATTCTCACAACCCAGGAAGAAACTGAGGAAAAAGAAAAGGTTAAAAAAAAAAAAACAAAAAGGAAAGAAGAAAAAGAAGCGTGGACAGAGGGCTGGAGCTGGGCGAGCCCGGATTGCTGTACTGGCACCTCTTAGAGTCAGGTGACTCATGATCGAGCTGAGATTGCGGCCCTGCCAGAGCGGGGGTTGGTTAGCTCCAGACCCTCGGCTGGGGGAGGCCCTGAGACGGGAATGGAAATAGCCAGTCGAGCTGCGCGAACTTTGGTGAGTGATGGGAACTGGATTCCCCAGGCCGGGAGGACTGGCTGGGTGACATTTTGGAGTTGGGCAGGGCCAGCTTGAATTGGGGCCCTTGGCAGTGTCTGCTGATGACTCCTAGTCCAAAGCAGATTGGTGGGATCTGCTTGGGCAATCTGCTTCCTGGCTATTGAAACCCAATAGCCAGGAAGGAGGCTTTTCTGGGCCAGTGGCAGCCCCAGGGAACACACAACCTTGTTGAAGCATAAACTGGTTGACTGGTGTAGGGGGAGAGGCCAGCTCTCAGCTTGCAGTGGACTGGGGGGGGCGGTACTTCTCTAGCAAGTGCATTGCAGAAAAACTGTAAGCAATAGGAAAGGCCCAGAGACCTCCACCACCCACCTGTCTGAAGGGGGCCGAAAACATGACAAGACAGAGAAAGAGAAAAAGGTCCCCAACTGCAGAACCAGGGAGAGTGAGTCCAACAGAGGTAAATGCAGAGGAGGTTAAGAGCAGCAAACCTGTAATGTCAGAGACAGCCTCACCAGAAATAAAGAAATACATCCGTGACCTCATTGTCGAGTTTAAACTTGAAATTCTAACTCAGGTTAAGCAAGATATAAGAAGATTAATAAAAGAAGTCCTGGGTAATCCTCAGGTAGACGCAAATGAAAGACTAGAGGAACCCAGAGAAAGGAGAGAAGCCTTGGATGAAGAATATAAACAAAACCTAGAATATATGAAACAGATCCAAACAGAATATCAGGAAATTAAAACTCCATTGAAACCTGGCAAAACCTTTTAACAGAAACTAAAGACAAACTTTCAAAACTTGAAGATAGATTTGCAAAGTATGATTGTGAAAGGAAGGATCTCTTAAAAATAACAAGGAACCAGGAAGCAACAATACAAAGGCTAGAAGATGACAAGAGGATTTATAACCTAAGAATAAAATATGTGAATGAAGATGC